>OY735249.1:30918111-31075939 GCA_963457695.1 Neria commutata
CCGCACAAGCGCCTTTTGTGCCTTCTGCCGCGCCCCTTTCTGCTTGAGGAACACGTGTCACCAGCTGCTGCTGCTGTCGATCAACACATTTGTTGCTTATTTTCTTGCCATTAATTCTTGCTGCGGCGTGTGGCGCTCTCCTCTACCACTCGCCTCCACTTTCCGCCACTCAGCTGCTGCCATTGTACAGCTTCATTGTGTTATTTGTAATTTGGCATTATATACAGCCTGCTGTATCAATGTGTTGGTGTTTGTGTGTGTGTATGTGAGCGGTGGAGCTGCGTAATTAACGTCATGTTTGACAAACACCAACACAGTCGCAAATTCAATGGAGAATTGCAGCGACACGGCGTTTCAATGTTTTCCCAAAGATTTTGCAATTAGTGGCAATAGTTTTTGTCAGTTTTTTGAATAGACACCCCCCTCCCGCTCCGCCAACAAGAAAGTTGTCTTTTCAGCTAAGCTGGAAGTGAAGACTGCTTGGTTGATTGCTTGTTTGTTGGTGGGGGGGTAGCCGGCCGTGGGTGTAGCGTGCGTGCGATGTTCGTCGCGCAAATGAATTCATCATTGTCAGCAGCTGCTTCTACTTCGGTGTCTTCGTCGTCGTCGTCATCAACGACGTCAACGACATCAGCGACAACTGGCGCATTTAATTACTGTCATTGTTTTGACGTAAATTGTATCTGTGTGTGAGTGTGTCTGCTGCGGCAGTGCGCAGCTAAATATGTATATGTGTATATGATTTAAATAGTAGCTGTTGAAGTGTGGCCTTAAAAAATATTGCTTTAGATTTTGAATACGAATAAACTTGATAAGAGGGGAAAGTAAATTGCAGTGGTAAGTTATTTGATGAAGGCAGTTAGTAGCATTAATCTAAGATGCAGCAGATAATGTTTACAAACAATTAATATTGATGAGTTAAAAGAAAACGTGTGAAGTTTAAAGCAGACTTAGATTGGAAGTCAGATATATAGTTCAATTTTATGTCATTGCTGAATTTCGCAAGAAACCGACCGAAAAATAGATATGTCGCCTTTCACTTCCTTTCTTTAGGTTAAGCAAAATGTGCAGGATAATATTAGACTTGCTAAAGTAAGGAGAGAGAGAGCTTGGCGTACTTCTTCTTCAACAGCCTGGCTGAACTCTAATCGGACGTTTTGAGGTTCATCTAGCTATTCAAGTGGCTTAAGGTAGGCTCTCCTTAGCTTCCCGGAAAGTACGTCAACTTTTCAACTGTATTATACCAACAGGTCTACACATGGCCTGCGGTTTTCGTACAAAAACTCTCCCAACAGCTCGAATAACTAAAAAAATCAATTTCATCAAATTTATATGCATTTAGCACTTGCTAATAAAAATTTTTAGTCAAGCAATTCTTTCCACTTTAATAAAGTCTAGTCCTCAAATACTTCCACTAGATTTATGTACATGTGTGTGTATTGCTCATCTCTTCATAACATTCTTATGATATATTTTGTAGTATTCCTTTATGATCATTGTTTTCCGTTTTTGTCTATGCTGTGAGGCAAAAATACCAATACAACTTTGTATGTACACCAACACACACACGCAAACACACACAATCAAATAAAGCATTTCATTTCTGCAAAATGTAAGTGCATTTAAAATTTCAAACGATTTGCAATCAACTGCTGTTAAATGCATTTATTGCTGACATTGTTTTTGTGCTTTTGCCACAGCGAAAATCGTAAAACGGATACAAGCAAAATGGAAAAGGAATAGAGAACCAAATTACACTGCATGTGAGTTGGAAAATAAATAGAGACAAACGTTAAGCCATTGTCAAAAGACGTGAGAATTCGTTAGGGCATTTAGCAAAAAAAATATTACAAACTAGAGCAAAGCAAAAAAAAGGAAAGGAGTACAAGGATTAAAATGCGGAGAACTCGAGTAAGCGCTCGCATGTGTAATACGTGCAGCTTTTGACCAATGTATTGACTTATTTTGCTGCAATCTGATAAGCCAACAAGTTCATTTTTTAAGCAGTACCTTAAAGTAAAATTTTGACTACCTTTCTTATGTTTTCACACTCATAAAAATAACAAGCAGGTAAACGAAACAAGAATAACTTTATTAATTAGAAGTTTTCATAAAATTCCGGAGAACGCATAATATATAAGCGTTAACCTAAATACACACTGACGCACACATTCAAACAAACACCGGTAAAGAAACTACCCAGTAAGCATGAACAAGTACTATTCCATTCGAGAAAGATTTGAAATCAAACCTTCGCCTTTCTTCTTAGATTTTGCTTTTTTCGTCAAGGAACTATTAATAAAATGTAAAGCTGCTGCTGAATGCGTTCATATTTGAGAAATTTTTTCAAGTCAGTTGTTATACCAGAGACTCACTTGCAAGAGATAAAGCTGAAAGTGAACCCAAAGTCCTTATTCGTATGTCATCGCTTAAATATATATATTTTATACTGATTTAATATGATATCTATTTTTGTGCATGAGCATTTGAGTATATTTGCTCGCATTTTATCATAAAAAGAATTTTTATGTATTTAAAAATTTTTTTTTAAAACACCTTTCAAATAATTGGTGTCAAGTATAGTCAAGCCGGGCAGTATGGTAGAATAGCGAATTTTCTCCAAGCACGGATAAAATACATGAAGAGCTAGCAACTAAGAAATGTATTTTGCTGTTGTTCAGAGCAGATTAAAGTGATGTTTAAGAAAATTTTCGGGGAAATGCTGCAAATCGCTCAAGTGGCAACACTGAGCATAGTGACAGAGATACATTGCCACAAACAAAAATGTTCAACCGAGAAATTTCGGACAGAGCGAACTTTTGGATGTCTAATATTTGCTTAGTGATTTCGTTGATGACTTTTGATGGCGAACCCTCGGACGAGCGATGATGGCGGACGACCAGTTGCTGTGTGTGGGGAGTGTGCGCAGGCTGGACAAACTGCCAGACTGATGAACGCATGAGAGCGACTGTTGCGTTTAGCACTACGCAGGGAAACGTATTTTGCCGGATGAGTGCGAGGCAACTAGCGGCAGTGTGCGCCGGAGTGTGGGGGGGGAGGATGCCAAACAACAGCAGACGAGAAGGCGAGCAAGCAAAAATGAGCGTCTATTTTGCATTTATTACATTTTGAAATATTTCTACAACACTCCAGGCAAATAACAAGCTCCAAAAGCTCTCACAGAAGTTTAATTGAAATTTTAAAGTTCTGCTAAAGCAAAACAGAAACAAAAACACTGATTATCATGAGAGCAAACCAAGCAGGACAATGCAAATTAAAACTGGTGACTCTCGAACGGCAGCTCTTAAGCGAATAATGAGTGGCAAGAGCTGTAATTTGTAAAATATTGTTCATCACAGAGTGAAGTGAGCTACAATACAGAAAGTTAAATATATTATAAATAGAGTTTGTTAAATATGCTCTAAACGCTTTGACACGGCGTATGAGCAACTTTTATTCAAAGCTTGCACTGAGGAATCTCAATCTGTTAGTAATAAAAATACATGGTATTTATTATACTGATGACAACTTTATATGAAGATATCAGCTACACAGCTTATTGCTGCTTTTGAATACGCCAGCTGGAAATTTATAACTTTTTTAAATGCTAAAATGTTCGCTGCTTTGAATATATCTTCACAGTTTCTATGCAGTCTGCAAATCTGCAATAATTTCGATAACGGCACTCAGATTGCTATTCCGATTGCCGGCAAGCGCCTCAACTGAGCTGATAATGAGATTGTCTGATTTTCTTGCTACCTTCGGTGCTGCCATTTCGAAGCTTTAAGCAGCGCCCGCCAAAGCTTTCGCTTATCGTTCGTTGACCGTCTTTCGCTAAATGCGGCTGCAACAGCGCGAAGCACTTCGATTTTCCCGCATTCTGGGTTAGTAGTTGCAAATGTTCGGTGCAAGCATTTCAGAGCGAGAGCTTTCTTGTTGTTGTCCAAAGAGAAAGTTGACTACGCTTAGAGCATATATTTTTCGGAATTCGCTGTTTAAGAGTCGCAAAGAGAAGCGGCATTAAGAGTTGCACACAGTGAAGTGTTGCCTAAAGCTTATGAGCGTCTTTAGAATTCAACTTAGATATGATGAAATATTTATCGTTCCCATTGCCGTCCGTATGGACCTTAGGGAGCTGCATTGCTATTTATAGTTACAAATTAAATCATAATATTACATTTCTTTATGCAAAAGCATTTTATAATTAAAATTAGAACTTCAATTAAAATTAATAACTTTGAAAAAAGTTCGTTTTTTGATTTAAATATTAAAAAAAAATAAAAATATAATTTAAATATTATTTTATGATCGAATTTAAGTTTTTTGTGGATGCAAAAGGCACCCTCTTTTTTTATGGTGTACAAAAATTTTCAAGAAATACAGCAGTGTAGCCTAGTTCCTTTATGAAGATATCGCTTTATTTCACTTAATTGTTGTTACCTTTTCGTCCCTGCCGAGGCATCTCTCTTAGTAAATTGTTACTGGGCTTTCTATCAGGTTTTCTATTCGACCTCGATGATTGTTCTTAATTATGCTAGCAGATGTTTGATAGAAGCATAGTGTTAAACCAGATATTCCAAACTTGTAGATACTCTCAAGCTTATCCCGCATTCAAATTTGTTTTGGAAAAAAAATTTATCGCTCTTATAAACTTTAAATAAACAATTTATAATGAACTTAAAACCATTTGAAGTACAAAATTTCATAATTTTGAAATTATATTTTCAGCGCAATTCCAAGCTGCTTATCACACACACAAATACCCACACTAACGCTACTCACAACTTGCACAATTTTTCAATTTCCCTCCGCGCATAAATCAAATTTAGAATTGTCATTTTTTTGCTGTTTGTCAACACAGACTTGACAATGCCACAAACATTGGCATGCTGCACCCCAACTCACCCGCCGTGACAACTACAGCGTTCATAGCTGCCAGACACACCAACACCAACGCCTATACACACACATAAAAATCTGCTCCCTATATCCTGCGAATTGTTAAAGCAACGCAGAAAAATAGTTTTTCCAAGTACCCCCATCCACGCCTTGCCTATTTGCTTGCTCTACCCTCTTAACTCCTTCGCGTACCACTATCATTCAATTCTCTTCCATGTGTATTCTTCCATATTGCTGTGGCCTGTGCTGTTGCCTACAAATATATAAAGGTGTGTGTGTGTGTTGCTTCACAAATACTCACACAGTTATCACACGCGCTATATCAAAATCGAAAACCCCAAAGCGAAAGTAAAACAGCGAAAGGTGGCAACCGCATAACCACGCAAACGACAACGATTTTTCGCCTTCACTTTTGCGGTTGCACTAATTTTGCTTTTCAATTGAATTGAAATGATAACTTCACTATTGAATTATTTGTTGAATACTCGCAGGCAGCAGTCACAGCTACAACAACAACAGCGTTGGCAGTGGTAGAAGCTAAAGCGCACAACGAATACAGCAGGCAACAGCTGCTGTCATACGCAGACAGGTGTACCTATGCTTTGCTATGAGTATGCATGCGAGTGTGTGGTTATGTAAACTTCTCTCTCTGACGTGGTGGCTGCCTTTGATTACTTGTGCGTTCGCCATGAAATACTTTGACAGTGTTCGGCTCACACAGGCAGAAGCGTCTAAAAAGCGTCGATGAGTGTTGCCACTTTAGTGAATTTGCGCTGACACGCTGAATTCTGTATGTATACTTATATATGTATGTATGACTTAAGTGAGAATCAATTAAGAAAAGTCATCTAAACGATTAAGCTGCTGCCCCTTTATAAGCAAGCAATAGGATCCATTAGTTTATTTTAAATTATACAGGGTCTGTATATGTGAAACTTTGATTGTCTGTGTGCCTGGTTGTTATGTAAACAGGTTTCTATGTTACCGCAACACTTCAAATCATAAGTAATAAACATCTACCTACTCGGAGGCTTGGCACCCAGAGATAAGATATTCAAAATAATATATCGTTTCATTTATAAAATTATTACTAAATTAATACTAAATGATTAAATTATTATTTACTTTGTCTAAAGTTTCATTTTCTATGAATTGTGTTCTGATCGAAATGAAATCCGGTTTCGGTTCGCTGCCAACTGCCTCCAAATATTAGATCGCATATTAAACAAACACATTGTCCAAGTATCTGAATGCCAGCAGATTTTATCGCTAACCTCGATATCTTCTAATAGTTCTAAAAGCTTTTTAAGGCTATTCTCTTCAAGAAAGTGTTTCCCGTCATGTCTTCCTGCTCTTCTTTTAGCAAACCCTTTCTCTCATGCACCACCTAAAGACATCATCCTTTTCTGCAAAAAGTTCTTCTGTACGAAATTACATTTCACAAACAATTCTCAAGCTCAAAATTAATGCAGATAATAAAGATGTGTACATAAATATGTCACCCTTATACAAAGCGCTAGCACAGCATGCTCTCAGTAGGCAAGCTCTGCAAAAATAAAGTGCAACCGTCTACTTCTAGGCACTTGCACTGCTATTCAAATTTAATAATCAACTCGCTCCAGAAACGCTGCATCCTTTGAGTTGCTTTTAGCAAGAATTTCTTGCATTCACTACTGGAAAATTTAATTAACTGCATACTTACAGGCGCAAAGTGCTAAATTAACACCACCGTCCAGTTCGTCCACTTGAACTGATTTTATTTTGAGTTATTTCCCGAAAATGGAAAGAGCTGAAAATTGCTGGCTTTGTAAGAACTTGAGCGAATTCTGAGCAAAGCAATGTGAAGTGGAAGAAGGTTTTGTAGTTTTCACAGAAGGCATTTTTATCCTTATAGCGCAAAATGTATTTGCTTAAAAATGTATAAACCTTTATTCGACCCTTAGTGTCAAATTGGCACTCCTTTTTAATTAAAATAAAATTTAAGTTGTCACTGTGGAATTGTCGTTAGTCACGAAACATAAAATTAAATTGTAGTTTACACTATTACTAGAAAAATTATTCATTTTCATACACCGTTTTCATATTGAGTTAAATTGACACTCTAGAAATTTGAGGTTAGTAGGAATTTTAAGGCGCGCATGTCTTCAAGTGCTTATAGGCACGCGTTTAAATTGAGAATTTTCTTAGAATTCGCCAAGTAAAACAGACGATAACGCTTTAAAAGTCCTTTAGTGTAAATATATGCCGCCTTTATCTTATTTTTAAATGCCAGCAACAAGGACGTTGAAAGCAGAGATTCTTCCTGAAATTTTCAACATATGAAGTGATGTTGCTGTTGAGTGTACGATTAAGACTTTTTTCGCGGAGAGGGGGGCAAAGCAGAGACGATAACCATAATTTCGCGAGCAGCTCGTCAACGTTGCACGCTGCTGTCAAAGCTTGCCACAAGCTAAGTTAACATGGTGCTTGGTGGAGCGTCACGGCCGCGCGTCTTTAAATCTGTCTGAAGGCGGCTTTGTGCAATGTTTTAGTTTATTTTTTTCTGTATTTTTCGCTCCTTGCTTCTTCTATGATATTTTATTTTTTCGCTGTTGCATTCAGAACTCTGCTATGACGTTCATATTTCAAATTTGTTTTTCCAACGGAAAGACGTTTCTTATAATTCCTGCTAAGCATTCTGAGGACAGAGTGTGTAGATTGTTATCAGCAGTCTGTCAACAGCCCCAAGTGCAGTGCGTCTGATTGGTGTGGTAGCATGAGCCTGCGAGAGGAGAACGAAGTGCAAAGGAAGATCGGAATAATAAAATGTTTATCTCAACAATTGTTCCAGAGTGCAAGCAAACTTAGGCCTTGTCTGCTCCTGAAGGCTTTCATACTCAAGGTGCGCGTGCATTTCTGCCTCATTAAAGCTGCTGTTCATCCAAAGAGATAATACATAAAGCATTGTTTCTTTTTCTATTACACAATTTAAAGTGCTTGCCAACAAAGATATTGGACAACACTCATCCCCCTGGCACGATTTCGGGCAGCAAATCTACTTTTCTTTTTAGCCAAACAAATTAAAGCTTCAACAAAGGACTTCATTTTTACGTTGCACGCTTTGGGGTCGGCTGTTAATGTAAAATTAAATGAGCCTGACATGAGTAATTGTGTGTCGTTTCCAGCAAATATTCTCTGTCTTTTCTAGTGTGTGGAAACTCTAATCTGCATTTTTCTTTTGCTCACTTATTTTTTATTTTTTGGTCTAAACCCATGCAGAAATGAAATATGATACCTTCAGCGAAACAATGTGACATTTGCGCTAAATTTTTGTATAACTGAAACCAAACTGTTGCAGCAACTGTCACGCGCACGCTGGCAAGCTGACGAGAGGAGAGCTCAGAGAGAGAGAGAGACGTCAGTCAGCACATTCGCGCATTGAAATAGTTAAAAACTCATTAGTTTTGAAAGCGGAAATTCGCATTAGCAGCGCTTAAACAGAAATATATATTCTTCTTCTTCCTCTTATATAGCCATTACAACCTGCTGCAGATCTCGGCCTCACGTACCAGCTCTCTACAGGCGCCTCTGCTTTACGAACATTTTTCCCTTCATATGCCCTACAAGCATAGCAATGATCTCAATATCTTTTGTTGTAATGACAATATTTTGGGGAAATGGCCTACTATCCTCTAACAGTTTTGGGGAAATAAGCTCAGATTTGAGAAATATGAAGCTTTCAGTAATTTCGCAAAAATATATTTCAAATAAAACTAGTAAGCTCCAGAATGCACAGCTCAAAATTTGTTTAGAATTTTCGATGCAAATTTTCATACTCAAAAAATATTTAAAAATAGCAATTTATGTCAGTACGAAATCTATATACCAGATATTTTGTATGCAAAAAATAAAAAGTTTCATTCTCTTCACTCTTCACTCTCATAACAATTCACTAGAGCACTTTGCATGCTTCCACACCAAAATACTAAAAGATGCTAGAAAATAGAAAAATGCATATTATAAAAAAAGGAAATCCTCTTTTTTGGGGTGAAAATTGCTTAATTGTGTGTGTGTTGTGCACATGTGCTCAAGGACAAAGATTTCCAAATAATGGTCGCATTCATCGAGGCACACAAATTTAAGCACACACACACATATGAATGAGTCATGCTGCTAGGTGCCGCAAGAGCTACCTCAAACTACCCTCACACTTGGAGGAGCTGCGCCAGCAATACATTAATTTCCTTGCGAGTGCCACAAAAATCTGGTATTATGCGGCATATAATTTTATCTTTTTTCAAATTTTCTTCTTAGCATGTTGCTCAAATGTGGCGCTAGATATTTAAGCGTCTGCTCAGCAGGCTTGTCGTGGCCTCCTCGTGCCATTTCTGTTGCTCTTACGGGAATATTAAATTTTACGAGCAACAAAAACATTTTAATGATGTCAAAATTCAGCGCTGCCAGCGCACAAAAAAATATTATAATAATGTTGCAATTTTTTTGCCAGCGCAAAAGCCCCTTAACCTCAAACTTCGACGCAGGCCGCTGTCACGGCACCGCCACTGTGCAACAGCAGAGTCAAAGATGCGCTCGCAGCACTTAAAAGGGAATATGAGGCAGCAAAGAATGTGGCGTGCATTTGCAGCGGCTGCGCTTGTGTGGCCGGGAGCTCGCGGGTTGCAGTCATGTCACCATGCCACCGGCCGTGGCAGCGTTATAATGTGTCTCAACGGGAAGTCATATATTCCGTCGCGATAACTGCCAGCGAGCCGAGCCAGCCCAAAAATTAATGAAAATTCTTGCATGCACTTGGGAAAAGCGGCCAAGTGGCGGCAAGACAGCGGCGCGGCTGGAAGTCGGCCAAGGCAACGACAGTGGCATTCATTAGGAGTCACTAGCATGCTGAATATTCGAAAAATGCAGCCGGATGTAGCAGCGTAAAATAAATGCAGGTAAGAGCAACATTCAGAGCACACCTTGCCACACGCAGTGGCAAGTGGCAAATATGCAAAACGTACGACAGTTCATTGGCCTCCAAGCAAAATGTGCCTGCGAAGCATATGAACCACCTTTAGCTGCCCGCTTCTGCTTCCGCCAGAATGCCTCATGCAGCGCTGTTCTAATGCTCGTTGTTGTTGTTGCCCTTTTTCTGTTGTGCTTTTTAGTTGTTGGTGGCTCGTTGGCGTCTGCATGAACGCTTCCTATTATGCACTTTTTCGCTCTCATGGCTGCTGTTTATTTTATTTATTTTTGCAATTTTTACTTCCGTTTCCTGATTTGCCTTTCGGTTTGCCTCTCACGTTTGCTTTACGGCGCCAGCTGTACACCCCTACATACAGAAGCAACCATGCGTTTGCAAATATATTTCACATAAATAGCGCTATTCGATTGTAACTGTAACGCTATATGTTCGAATTGATTTGGCGCCTTCGATTTGCGGCTTTTCTTCTTCTTCGCTTCTCGCCAGAGCAGAGCTAGTGGCTTCGTTTATTTTGTTTACGAAACATGAAACGATTTTAAAGAGCATTGCTCTATTTTTGAAATACACATACTTAAATATCGACTTGTAGAAAGGCACAAAATTTTGGGCATTGGGATAACATTTAAAAGTCTCGTTCAATGCCAACAATTCTAATTTCTGCTACGCCTCTCTTGTAAATATACTCCTTTTTGTATTCTAAGTAGGGTGTGATTTTGCTTCCTTAATAATTGTTTGGAATTAAATAAAATTGATGTATAAAAAAAGGCAGATTATAAAAATTCCGGAAGCTCCATTTAGGTGCAATCTCAATTTGAAAAACAACTACAAATTTTTATAGGTATGCAAAAAAAACATACCGATTATTCTTATTTGAGGATCTAAGCATCAGTTTTTGGCTATGATTTATTTGATGTTTGTAGTTGTAAAACCACTACAGCACTCCAGCTCGAAATACTCTGATATTGAGTGCTCGTATAAACACCCACTCCACTGCACCTCGGCTTGTGCAGTTGGTGTCACCTCCAGCAATTTTTTGAAAAGCGCTGCTATTTTTTACGTCATTTCGCACTTCTTCACACTTCAGCGCAGCTCAGTGCTTCCCCCCTCATTTATGGTGTTTACCATTTTCATGCATCTTATCATGTGTTCCACCCTAATCCCTTGCCCAGCTTGCCAGCGCATTTTGTGTCGTATTACGAAATTGTTTACTGTTTACACCCACAAAAGATGACAACAAGGAATTCAAAGAATGTCAAATAGAAGGAGTGTTAGATTGAAAATCATTTTAATTTTTTCCAGAGAAAAATGTAAAAATACGCAAAAGTATGTAGTAAAAACATCAAAATCAGTTCATACAAAACACCAATCTTGAAATTTCGGCCCCGACAAATTTCCATTGTTTATTTTATTTTTTACAGCAATGACAAACAACTGAGAATTTAAGAAAGAGCCTTAAATTACGCTGCTCATCAGCTCACATCAAAAGTTAAGCCAAAGCGCATGCAATTTCTTATCCTTTGGCGCTGTATGTGTGCGTGCTTGTAGGTGTATCAAACTTACGCGCTAATGAATTCAAGTATAGCGGCGGTGTATATTAAGCATAAATGGCTGGCAGCTTTTTCTGCATACATACAAACAAGGCCTGTCAATCCCAGGCATGCGAAGATCTCAAAGCGTTTTCGGAATCTTTTATCTTTTTTTCGTTTTCCAGCAAAGAAGATATTTGATGCCAAAGTTTATGGCCAGAGCAGAAGATGAGGAACGTATCTCGATAGATATCATCAGCTATCAAGTGGGAGAGGTACAATCCAAGCTTGCAACTAAGGACTGAAGAAGGCGCGTGCAAACTAGAGACGCATAAGGTACATAAGGCAGAAACCTGCAACAACATAATTTTTTAATAATCTTTGTTAAAAGTTTTAATGCTCATTCGTCTTAAAGTGAAATACGCGATTTGGGAATGACTGGGAATTGTCTGTTGTATAACTTTTTATACCGAAACCCCTATCCCTTCGTATTGGCATATTATATATCTGTAAACACATGAACATATATGTATGTATGTGTGTGTGTGCGCAAGACAGAAGCTGCCTCCACTAATTAAACGCACACAACCGATGTCAATTAAGCAGTTTAACTGAAACAGAATACTAAACGCCTTCACCTTGCCCGACGGCGTATAAGCACACCTTAACCCACGCATACACACATGCGCGCAATCACATATTTAGCTACTGCGTGCATATGGAGTACGCCAGACACAGGCCAACAAGCTGCCTTAAAGGCAACCAAATCCAAAGTCAAAGTTACAAGATAGCAGTCGGCTCATTTAACGCCTAAAAATATGCTACGGCAAGGCTAATAACGCCATATGAAACATGTCAAGTGTGCAGTCGTATACACAAACCTACTCACACAGCCATAAAAATACATATGCACAGACATCACTGCAGGCAAATCAACTCAATGTCAAAGCGGGGTAAAGCAATGCTAATCCTTTGAAGCCGAATCAGCGCGGCGACGAAGGAAGAAGCAATGCCTGAGCGAAGCAACAACTGGAAGGAGCAGGGACTAAGTGACGCAAGGACTGAACGCATCGAGAACTGGAAGCAGCAAGCACTGAGCGAAGCGTCACAAATCGAGCCAAAGCATTCCGAGTTAGTTTGAAGCTAATAAATTAAATATTTCGGTAGTCGTTTTATTGGTGCGACGGCCGCTTAACCTTTTCGCCTGGAAGATATGATTTCTGCTTGAATGCCTCACAGCTGTCCAAAGCAGCATACGCACTTACACATGCACAGTACGTGCGTTACGCTTAAAAGCGCTTGCACGCACACAGTCGAACTCAATGCGTATCTATCGAAATATCTGGCGAAGCAAAATAGTTCACTCATGGCTTCTTCGAATTTCCACTTCATCTATGTCTTCGCTGGCTTCTTCTTCACTTTCTTCCGCTTATTATTACGCTTTTCTCTAGCCACCTTTATTCTTCTACATGAGCTTTTTATTTCGGTTGCGCTGTGCTGCTGGCGCTACTTCATTTTTATCGCACAATCTACAAGCGATTATCCTTTCAATATGGGATTAACCATTTCTTTACGTGTGCGCATACATACATATATGTATGCGTATGTGCGGAGGCGTATATGTAAGTGCTTTGGTACACGCATGTATTATTCACCACACATCACAAACACATGTGTGTGTGCGTCTTTGCTGAGACGCCACTTTTACGGATAATTGATTAATCCTAGTATTTATGTTGCTGACGCTACGCTGAATACTCCATTTCCTCTTTGTGCTTGTGCGGTGTTCCTCCGCTTTACGCGCACAGCGCTATCAGGCAGCAGAAGGATTCATCAGGCTTCCTTCCGCCGTAAGTACTAATAAAAAATTTTAAGCTGGCATTTGAGTGCGTATAGGCGACTGTGCACTGCTCGTATGTCTACATGCGTGTGTATGTGTATGTACACGCTTATACATGTATGTGGCACTACCACTTATGGATCATTCGTTGCGCTACACGGAAGCAATGTGGAATATACACACTAGCATTCCATCCGATCGAAAGTAACTTTTGTGACTTCATGTTCTCGGCATATTGACTCCTCTTCGGCTGAAGTCGAACCGTTGACCATTTTTAGTTACTCTTGAAAGTTTTCAAAAAATATTGCCTATAACTCAGAACTGCGCTTGATTTCAAGAAGATCGCTGAGAATGGGAACAAGACAACTTTAGGTTGATTATGTAAGGTTGTTCCATCACCAACAAGGAGCGAAATAATTGTTATTACTTATGTACGGACTTCGGCGTCCACTCAAACCTAATTAATGTCCAAATGCATAGGAGGCTATTGATCTCTAAGGATTGTTTAAAAGTGGTATCGATTCCAGTGCGGACATTTTTCTGTGAAGGCGGCCCGAAATCTTTCACCGACAGCACGAACGTGACTCTTTTTAAGGCCAAGATTGACGAAGAACCAAGATTAAAGCAAAAAATTATAACTAGTGAACTGGCCTTTAATGCAAAGACATTCCTACGAATATTAGATTCATACATTAGAATATATTTTTCATTTCCATACACACGCCAACCTGACAATCGCAGTCGATGTAGCGTGCACAGGCTCCAGCGCAAGTACACACCCTTTCACTTTTCCACCGCTTTTACGCGGCCTTTGAAGCAGTAATTTTTACTTTCAATTTTATTGTTTACTCCTTCGGCTCGTTCCGCTACTTTGATGTACTGCATTGTTTGTGAAATCCTTTGATATATAAGAATATCCTTTTCATTGCTACTGCTTTCCAATTACTTGCTTGCTTTTTCTATTGACTTGTTCGAACCTCGATCCTGCAAGTGAGATGTGCGTAGAAAATTATGTCTTTGTTTTGCCGTACTATCATTGACAATCTTACTGGCCTGCTATAGCACATGCTTTTATATATACGTAAATATATATTACCTTTTTGTGTAATTTAATTTAAGCCTTTTGTTCTGCAATCTTTGGCATCAAAGACATTGTTTTATTGAGCATTGAAGGCTTTAGAGCAAATTACACGCGAACAAAGAAAGGCCCTCAAAATAAGGGAATCCTTCCACCCTACTAGCTCCACCCTCCTAGCTGCCGCACAAGACCTTGAATATTTTTTTACATTCCATTTGACGGTATTATAAGCTGTTATGGGCAATTGCAGCTCCTTTGCTATTCTGCTCATATTAAGTTATAATATTTATAATAATTTCAAACTAATTTTAAAAAATTAATTTTTTGTTTTCACTTATTGTGCCAATTCATGCGCTCCATTCGAACTAATACAAGCTTATGTCTACTTAGAAATTGTTATTCACACTTAAAAGGCATGACATTATGATTTCAAATATATGCAAAACAAGTAAGGAAGCATCAGTCGGGTTTCACCGACAGAGTAATACCCTACACCAAGTAACCGAATAGGGCGATAATCCACTGAAAGAAAAGAAATTGTGGGTACATGTAATTTACACCTACATAGTGGGCGGACCACGCCCATTTTTGGATAATAAAAAGAAATTCCTACCAGGAATGAAGTAACCAAATCTGGATGCTCTGGTGTATATATTATGGAAGTTAGGAAGATTTTCCGTTTATCGCCTATATTGTGGGCGGATCACGCCCATTTTCTTGTATGACATATAAGACCTATATATCAACTTGTGAACCAAATTTCATTCATTTAAATTCGTAAATAATCATTTGGGAGCCATTTTACCGGAAAAAATATTCCGCCTATATAGTGGGCGGACCACGTCCATTTTTTCGTAACACATAGATGACCGACCCCTTAACTTGAATACCAAGTATTATTCTCTTCAATGAGTATAGACAAATTACAGCAATTTTATCGCAAAAAACCCGAGGTAGTGGGACTTACAGGCCCATTGTGGGCGTGTCCTTCAACCGATTTGGCTAATCTTAGAACTTAAACTAAGTTAAGGTTCACTCTAACTGTGTACCAAATTTTTTCTAAATCGGACAACTCCTTCTTTCTCTCCTGTGTAAACGGACGGCCAGACAGACAGACAGACAGACAGACAGACAGACAGACAGACAGACAGACAGACAGACAGACAGACAGACGGACAGACGGACAACCGGAAATCAACACAGAAAGTGATTCTGATCATTTCTATATACTTATGTCTATACCTAGGACGGCTCCTTTAATGCGTTACAATTTTGGCACAAAGTTATTATACCCTATTACCATAGGTGTAGGGTATAACAACTGGCACACGCACACACACAAAAATACAACAGCTCAGATTCGTTTGGAAAATGCAAAATTCTCAAAATTCAAATTAATAAAACTGCGCCAAAATGTTTTGCACTCCGCGCATCCGGCTTACTATGGCAACAGATATGGGGCAGACAAAAACAACAACACTGTGAGAGAAAATTTTGTGCGCAGCTTTGGCAAAAAGTTGTAGAACAGTCGTCAAACTTTGGCGGAATTATGTCGCTGGGCCAGGAAGCCGCCCAATTGGCAAGGTTGTCGGCAAGCAGGCAAGTGTCTGGGGAAGCAGTGGCTATTAATTCGTCTTTATTGCTGCTACTGCCGCTGTTGTTGACACAGAGACACACTTTAAAGTGCGACAGTGCAAAAGTACGTTGATTGTTGATTGAGTTTGAGCATTATTTTAGTGTGGACAGGTTTTGCAAACGTTTCTTATCGGAATTGAAAACCAATATTCCGAAGTACTCGGAATTTTTGGAAATTTCATAAATTAAAGGCTCGTATAAACATATGAACTTCAATATATAGGCAAAAATCACATGCTTTAAAAGAAAGCGCTTCACAGCCATCAAATTTGAATTACAACTGAAGAAATTATATTCGAAAAGGTACAGGAAGAATAAACAAAGGATATAATATATATATTATATCGATAGATTCGTTCTTAAGAAGTCTAACTCGACTTGGGCTTATCTTCACTTCTAGTTGAATTCGCAATGTGAAAAACTGTATCCGATTAAAATTTGACATATGTACGTCTTGAGCCCAATTCAAAGTTATGAGAATTATATCTTTCACTCATAAACAAATCCAACGAATAACTTTTTATTAAAAGTTTTACAATTGTTAGTTAAAAATATTTTCCAAACAGTTTTCCTAAATTGCATGTTAGCTTTCTAACGTCATTTGAGGGATTTCCACTTTTAAGATGTCTGTATTTTGAAATGAAATAATGTTATGGGATATTGAGAAAACCATGTTGAATTTAAAATTTTAAGTAAGTTTTATTTTGATTAATTTTTACAGTTTCTTTGAAGCAAGATGTGTCGAAAACTAACGAGAATAATCTAATAAACCTTATCTTTACCTAATGTTCGATGCAAAAGGTTTAATTTTAAGCTTGCAGAATCAATAAATTTCTGCCTCCCCTTATATTTCTACAAACTCACATAATTCCAACATCAGTCCTTCATAATTTCAATTCAGTATGCCACTTGCTTATTCAATTTACAGTGAAAATCTCTCAAATATTGATGAAGGTCTGAATGAAATGCCAGATAGAACTAAATAAAAATTATATTTTTGAAAACTTTGCCAAACAAAAATATAAATAATCCCTTTACAGTAAACTCATCTGCGAACTGTTCCGTTGCCATAGAACAAATTTCCGCTTAATCTACACTACTTTTAATTGAAACGAAGTGAGGTCAAAGCTTAAAAGAGAAGCTTATATATAAAAGCAAATGCAATGGATTAAAACTTTTTATGAAATCAAAATTGTCAAAACTCGCAACCAACTCAAAGCAATATATTGATTTTTACCTTGCAAGGCTTCACCGCATACAAATTTGAAAGGCAGTGAGTGGCTCAAACATAAACAGCATTTTCGGCGAATCGAAATTTCGAGTAAATAGCAATAAAAGGGAACTTTTCAAATTTTCTATTTCGGTAGTGCATAACGTGTTTTTAAATTCGTAGAAGTGGTTGTAAGCCTATCAACGCCCTTCTACCGCACACGCTTCCTTGTTCGATAGCGTTTCCCTGGCATTTATTAACATTTCCAAAAATAATTGCTAACATTTTGCCAGCATTCAATTTGATAACGTTCAATGTTGCTTGTGTCCCCTCTTGCAAGTCCCTGAACGCTTGCAAAATTTACAACAAAAATTAATATTAAAGCAGCTTATGCACCTCTTCCTTGCTGTCTGCCAGGCAGCACCTGTTCAACGCCCACATTTGCCATTTACATTTCAGCATAGCACAACAACAGCAAAAACAACTACGACCAAATTATTCATCTGCATGCAAATTTTAATAGTTTCAATTAAAATTTAGCGTGAAATAAAATGAAATTTCTCCCGAATTTCACTTGCTTGGCCTAAGCAGCGCATAGTTGTTGTTGCTTTTTCTTCTTCACACGCTCCCTTATCAGGGGCTTACATTTTGCCTGTCCCTACAAACGCTCGTTGCTAATAAGCGTTAACCACAATAGCACAGCCAAGGCGCACTTAACAGCTTTTTTGCTCGACCAATTCTCCGCGCTACCTACCCCTCCTGCTCACACGCACTCACACTCTCACATATAAGCACGCTTATAATTTAAGCTGAAATTTAGAAGCCATAATAATCAGTCTAATCGCAATTTGCACTTCTGCCCAATTTAACGCAAAAATAGCAACAGCAGCAGCAGTGAAGGCGGCGGCGGGTGGGCAGCATTGTTGTAGACAGCAGCAGCAACATTGGCAGTACAACAACAAATACAGCAACGCATTAAGCACTGTGCTGCTGGTGCTGCTGCTGCCTTTGCTAATCCTGGCAATAATTAACATTAAATAGGCCTCAACGTAAGCATCCCTTACTCCCTCCACCAACTCACTATATATATATCTCTCTATCTCTCTCTCTTGCACACGCTCCACTCGCTCATCATAAATTCAAATGCAAATAAATTTTTGAAGCGGCACAGTTGCGAGTCCAGCCTGAGGCACACAGCACAAAATAGCAATCTTTTGTGGCTATTTTGGCTACAATTTTAAATTACAATTTGCAACGTGCAACAACAACAACAACGTTTTTTTTCGAAGCGTAGTTGTGCGCCGCAGGTAGGCAGTAGATGCGAACATGGAATGTGCAAATTGCAAATTGTGAGTTGGTAAATTGAATTTTTAATTGGCCTTAACTCATGTGCCCGCAATATTCCTCAGCCAGTGTAAATGGAGCTGAGGTGCCGACATAGAGCCGATACTTCACTCAGTTTGGGGCCAATTTCACCATTATTATATTATTATGGTAGAAGACCTTAATTTCTGAATGTTACTACGTTATATATTCAGAATAAAACAAACTTTATAATGAAATATCGTAACTTTTTTAAATCAAATTATATATATTATTTCATTGGTTCAATCAACTTTTTGCATTATCAATCAATCTGGCCAAACTCAGTTTCAACAATTTTTGCACATTGCAACACTAAAAAGTTATCGCAATCTGTTACATAGCATTCGATAAATATACCCGTCAATATATGTAAAAGACAAATTTTCAAAGTTAGTTCACGTTTTTTGATGGCGATTTAACGATAACGTTCTAGTACTTACACGTAAGAAGTATCTTAAAGAGATCATATTTTTTTTAATTTCACTTATGCTCGAAAAGCAATTTTTACATGAAATTAAAGCTAAGTAAAGGAAAAGAAATATCGGAAAAGTGATCGATATGCTTCGTTCTTTCATTCCAAGGAATGTAGACTGCACCTTTTTCAAGCATAGCTCTCTTGCATTTTTTTAGTAAGCTAATAACTGCAGTATTCAAAGCTTTGCTTACCAATAGCTTACTGTGTAAGCTTTTATATTCAGCATTCAATGTAAGAATAAAGTTATTCATTGCTTTGGATTTATCAATCCAAATTTCCCACTATGCAATCAGGTTCGTGGTACAATATGCGACTGTTATACTTGAGGTGGTTGTTGTTGAAGTTCTCTTTAATATTTTTTCATAATTCAGTTAAAAAAAACTACAGCATTTTCCCACCAAGCTTGCTCAAAAGGTGTAGGTACGCTACTTTTGTTATCACATAACTGGCATTTTACCGTTAATGGCAAATAAATGCTCAGGCACGCACATACACATACACATACACAAACACATGCACAGATGCAAAAAAAAGTATCATTTTATACGTTTTGAAGTAATTTGCTTAATTTTCTGTTGATTTGTTGCGTTAGTTAATTGCCGTTTTACAAAAGACTCTCAATGCCACGGACTATGCATGCACTTAAATTGACACACATCCGTACATATTATATGCAGACACACACACACACATACGCATTCAAAAACACACAGCGTTGCTTTCAAACGAGCCACAAAAACATGCAAATTTACTCAGCACGTAAGTAATAGTGTGCTTCGTTACACGCCATTTCTGTTACGTATGTACTTATGTATGCATGTGTATGTGTGTATGGTGCATGCGGGTGAACATATGTGCATGTGTGCATAAGTGAGTGTGTGTGTGTACTCGCCGTAACTCACAGCGCATAATTAACATTTACATTTGCATTAAGAGAAAATATTTGTTGTATAACTCATTTTGCCCCTCTACAGCTGCGCCACCGCATCCACCTCCACACATCCTCCTCGTCATAGCTGCTACCCTAAAATACCGCATTCCGCATGCGTTGCTTGCAACAACTGCCGCTGCCATTTAAATGCAATTAATTTGCTCGCGAGTCTGTGCTGTATTTATAGTTAGTGCAGCTCCCACACAAATACACATGCTAACGCCTATAGTTGTGTGTGCGTGTGTGTGTGTCACTTACTGTGTTAATTCGATATCTTAATGACTCTGTCAGGCATCGGTAATGCAAATATGTGCGAGTCTGCGTTACCACTAACACGTACATATATACAAATATTTACACAGAGATAGAAGTTAGTAGTGCTAACTAGAAATTTGTTATGTTAACCAATTCGTTAGTGAAATTACTAAATTAAAATTACAGCTATCATAATTGAACAAATTTGAACAAAAATTATTTAGTATCTTAATTACTAACTAATAAGATCATTATTTTTGGTTAACTAATTTGATTCCTTTTTTACATAAATTTTTTAAGTTGCCGAACATAGTCAAATATTTGGTTAACCTATGCCAAAAGACGTCCCTAATTGTCTTTCAACTTACTTCATCGATACTAGTTGCAATCTGGTGATAGCAAAATAGAAAATGATCATTTTCAAATTCGTTATTAATACCAACGTTTTTATAAAGAATCGATTTTCTCGATGTATGTATGTATATTAACACCATAATATTGGCTGTTTCTAATGATAGTAATTGTTGTATTCTTGTTAGTGCTATTAGTATACATCTTGGCTAAATTAAGCTCTTGTTTCACTTCCGCTGCATTGGGCGGCAAATGGTTTCTCTTGCTGTCTGCCTAACGCGTCGTCCCTCTTATCACCACTTCCCCCCATTCCCCCTAAATACCAGCGAGATCTTTCATTATGGCGCAGCCACAAGAGAGCCCACAGCTTTCAGCTTCACCACCTCCCACTGCACCCACTCCAACTAAGCTTTAGCTTCGGCATCCGACTACAGCTCCGTCTCCGACTCAGCTTGCCTGCTTAATTATTTCGCCATTTGATTCAGTGGCAGCCGACAGACAGCGCTTTCTGTGTGACAACGTGCCACCAGTGTTGCCAACTCATTGCACATTGCAGTTAAGCATTTGCTGCAATTTGCCGTTAATGGAAATAATGGGTGCCACAAATCTTATGCGTCGCTTGCCGCCTGCAATTGCTGTTGTGATGCCTCATGTTGCACTCTGATGTGACTTGATGTGAGATGTGCTGTCATGCCTCGCATTACGAAATGGAGCATGCTGTGCGTTGCTTGCCACTGCATTCAGAAGAGGCTTGGGACGTGACTACTGAAAGGTGGTAAGCAGCGGTAATTTGCAGGGGCAGAAAGTAAATAGGCATATATTAATTAATCAGCCAGATTATATTAAAAACATACTTATAATAAACAAATACGAATGCTCCACAGCAAGTTATTAACTTAATATTTTACAGAAAATACCACTAAAAAGATAAATGGGATCTACAAATTTATTCTATGGCCGCATCCGAACAATATTTGAAAGCTTATTTTTCATGGTCTAACTTGCAAAAATGCGTTGAGGTTTGAAAACTTCTGAGGGACTTCAAAAAAATGTTTTAAAAAGCTCAAACAAAAAATTCTTCCCTTATATTTGCCTTTATATTTAACTTAACTGGTATTTCTTTGATATATCTAAATTTTGAGGCACTGTGATATAATTCTGTAATTAATATTGAGTGCTCAAATGATGAATGCGCACAAAAGAAGAAGAAGTAATAGCAAACAATTTAGAAATATATATGTAAAAATGATTAAAATGCTTTCCAATTTTGAAATAAATTACATAGTAAGCAATTCAGCAGGATTTCAAAGGCGTAACGAAATGTCCTTGCTAGAAGTCAATGTAGTTTTCTTGCTGTATAAGCAAAATAAAACCACTTAAAATATTTATTTTGATTTTCGTATGAATAAATTCAGCCTTTGTGTACTGAGCTCTTGCCGGCCGGCCGCCCTCACCTCACCTTTTCGTTGCTTGTGGTGAGCCACTCGTCTGGTTTGTTTGTTGGCATTTGAAAGAGCAAATATCATTGAATTATGGTGCAATTTATTATTGGCCTGAAGTTTGTGTACACACAGCTAGTACTACAACTACACGTAAAGAGTTTAAGACACATGCAAGTGCTTTTATATTGGAGTAAGCCTCAAATGCAATTTCCATTTGGCCTCTGCCCAACGAGCAGCATATGAAGTGTGTGTGAGTGCCTCAAGTCAATGTATCTGTTATGAGAGGTATGAGTGCCTTTGTCTATGTATGCAACTACTTATTGATAAATGTAAACATGCAAATACAAGCAATATTACAAATTTTTTTATTATGCAAATATTTTAGTAGCAAAGACACTCGCTGACTGCGGCTCCGGCATGCCCGCCTGCTTCATATGCATAGCTTCATAAATATCATGTTTATATTTGTGATTTGCTTTGCTTTTATATTAGCACACACACACACAACTGTGCATGTGTGTAAAGCAGCATGATATTGCTGATATTTGCATTGCGTATACCTTTCTCTTTGGCTCTACAGCGTTGTTTGTTTGTCGTTGTTATTATTATGGTTGCTGCAAATATTGATAAATTAAAATATTGCATCATTATTATGCCAAATGGCATTTGTAATCGCTTTATTGCGCTTTGCAAAGTAAACGAATATTAAAGTATTTGTGGCATTTTCAAATTTATTTGCAGACATACCCGAGCTCTCTCCCATATCACTCATACGCACTGAACAACCACAGAGAAATTATTTGCATCGTTGCCATTAGTTTCTAAGGCACAGGGATGCACAAGCACATTCGCTCAGATAAATATCTGTAAAGACGCTTTCAGCTGCCATCTTCTAACATGGCCGATATCTTGCTGAAACTCTTAAATCTCTCAACCAGTTGCGCTTAAGCGAAGGCGTTTGTCGGAAGCTAAAACGAAGCTCTGTGTTGCCAATCTAAGTAAGTATGCAAGTTGCACTTAGTAGACATCTTTCGACGCTTAATGGCAACGCTCTTATCCTTGTCATTCACAATGTGAGCGCATTCTTCATTTTTGCTTACTTGCTTCATGCATAAAATGTGTCATTATCGCGTTTGTTATTATTTTATTTTTCTGCTGTTGCTGCTGCTTATCAAATTTTCAGCTCATTTGACAAAACGAATATTATGTGTTTTTTCGTGCATGCATGCTAAACACGCAGACGCGCACACACACGCATGCACACTTTATATGTATGTATTATTTGGCTGCTGAGTTCATGAATCACAGGCAACGTGAAGAGCATATCAGTGTAGCAAGCTGTTGAAATTGTCTATCATTGCATTGAAATCTGACTTTCAGGTATTATATATAAAATTCGATTCATTATTATTAAGATTAGAAGCGCGCATATGTGGTGTAGTAAAATCATAAAGCTGTCTTACTAATAAACAGACGTCATCATTGTAATCAAGAAATTGGAAGCGCTTGAAATATGAAGAGATACAAGTTTTTGAAATTACTCGCACACATTTGAAAGTGAAAGAAAAATAACTTTTTTATATCAAATTTTTCAGTAAACGATAGAAAGCTAGTTTGGAAACTTAACTACGAAATTTTTAACAAGCAAAATCTAACTTCTATGAATTGTACTTTGTTTGTCTGCTTCACTTATTTGAATAGAAATTGGAAAACAAGATTTTGCTGGTATATGAGATTGCATAATGGCATTTCTTTAATGATATAAAAAGATGTACCGAAAATGTGTGCTAATTAAAAAGTATGAAGCAAGCTAATAAAAAAACTTTTTTAATAAGCAATAAATTCGATTAAATAAACTGATCAAAAATCAATGAAAAAAGAGCTTCCAAAAGCAATTCAATAACGTACTCTCAAGTGAGTGTCAGTCAATACAGTCTCAAGTCCATTCACAGCATACAATCGTTCATTTAGGATGGCATTTTTCTTTTATTAAGATAAATCTCAAGTTTCAACATATTTGAAGTGAAATCGTTCATTGTTTGCGAAGTCGTTTCAATTATCAAAAGCTAGCTCAGCAATATATGACAGCCATATGAGTATTACTGAGACGCTTTGTTTGGTTCGGTAGCAAAAGGTTGTTCAGTTTATTTGTTTTGGCTGACAAAAATTGAAGACGCAGTGGAATCTAGGCAATTCAAAAGTATAGCAACTCCAAGCACATCGGGTGCTTAAGTGAAATTCGGCACAATTTCGCTCAAGTAAAGACAAAAACCCAAATTTAATAGTTGAAAGTATGTATATACTTTCTATAAAATCCATGGAAAGACTAAATTTATAATCCAAACTTGTTCAATTATTCCGCTACAACTGCCGACCAGTCACAACTGTCCAACTTTACACAAATGGCAATGGCACATCGGCATAAATTCAATTTGAGAAAATTTTCAAAGTGATTTAGAGGGATTAATTTGCACATTGCAGTGGCGAATGTGCACGGCAACCAATGACAATGGCTCTATCATGCCGTAGATGTCACTCACTCTGCCGCCAACATGCATACTCACAGACACACACATACACACTAACACTTGTGCAGCAAAACAGCTCAAAACTATGCGCAAAAGCTTTGCAAATACTCTTTTTTGCACAATGCTTGCTTTTTATTGCTGCAGCTTACGGGGGTGCAACGGGTGTTGCTGTGCGGAAAGGAACACTTTTGTAGCAAAAATTACAAAAATTTTGCCATTTCAAATTTTCATAACTTTACAGTTTTAAAATAACGCAACAGAAGCCGAGAGACAGGCAACGTTTTGTCAGTAACATTTGCTTAAAGTTAATATTATTTTAGAGCCTTTTATGTGACGAATTCATAACCACACATTCATACCATACAGACACAACTGAGTGGTACATACAGGAATATGTGTGTGTATGTAGTAATATTGCAGCCAAAATGCTAGCTGAGAGCGTTGCTCTGTGACGGCAGTGCAAAGCCTAAAATGTGCAGCATTAAAAACTATATGTATATGTGTATGTGTGTTATCAATTTCGACATAGGCTGTGGGTCTACAAAAGTTATGCTGTACTTTGTATGCCATTTTGCTATAATTTTGCAATTTTTATGAAAATGTTACTCATACGCTCGGGCAGCTCGAAATGCAGAGCTGTTGCTGCTTCTTCTTTTTTACACAAACACACAAAGCTTTTCTAGCACCTTATATAACCTCAAATTTCTCTTGGTATGTTTGCTACACTAGTGTTTAGATGTAAGTCTCGATGTAAGACATTTTCCAATACAAACACATTTAGTTAGAAAAATGTCCTTGCAATTGCTCTGCCAAAGAGAATACAATTACGGTATTTTTCTGTTTGAAATTAAACAGATTTTGTATACAACAACAAAAATTCTGCGAATTCTTTACTCACAACATCTTAGTCAAATAAACATTTCGTATTTTTATAAAGAAAACCTTATCAGTTGCTTTTTCATCTGATTTCTAATAATTTCAAACAAACACACTAACACATTCCATTTGCATGTGTACACCAGGAGGGCTGCAGAATTTCCAATTAAAATACGCCGTCTCAATGGAATTTTTTCCGCATAATTTATGAGGTGTAAATTGTGTCATAATTTTAAATATATTCAAAGAAATCAAATTATTATTTTTATGCTATCTGCACAAGATCACAACAAAGAAGATTGTATGAAAATTTTGTGACACACTTTTATATAAACATATGCCAAAAGCAAAAGCACAGTCTGGCACGTGTAAGCTGCATCTGCTTTTCTACACAGATAAAATATGCAATAATTGGCAACAAAATAGACACAAGTTAGACAAAACGAATTGTGTCTTTTCAACTAATTTTACTGCTGCTAGAGTGGGCGTGACTGTGCTTTATATTTAGATTAACTGGCAAAAAAATTAAGCTAATTATTGGGAAAAAATTCAAATTCGATTAGAATGGGCGCTGTAACATCGACACTATAAGCATGTACTCAAATAAATCATATTTCTAGCAATTGCATACTTTTAGGCACACAGACAATTGAATTATTTTATTTTACTTGCATGAAAAACCATTGTGCTGATAAATAAATTCCATTTACTGAAATCTTCCTGAGCTTTTTGCAAAGTGGAGGATTATCGATGGTGGCAAGGAACTTAGCTGGTCGGTTCTCACCACGTCTGACTACAGCAACTGCAATCGCGACCTGTAAAAGGCGGGATATTCGCATAAGAAGTGGGAAGCTGTGTCCTCGTCCTGAGGACAATTCTCAGAGATGCTGTCGCCGATCAGAACTATCGCACTCAAGTGTTTAGCAGTGGAGGTGTGACTGGGCAGGACGCCAACTAGAAGTCAAGAGTCCTTACGGCTTAGGCACCTAACGAGTTAACATTTTCTTTTGTCGAAGGTTGGAAGCAGTAGCTTCGTCTGTCTGCATCCATCTAGCTCGGCCCATCTTGAAATTGAAATTAATCAGTTTAAGCTAAATTTTACAAAAAAGTGCTTAAATTTCCCATAAAAATATGCAAATAAAATTGCCGACTCTTTATGTGCGGCTGTTAATGCCTAACAAACTGACAACTTTCTCAGCACATTCACACGGCATACAGACGAGACGTGCTTGTACTGTCAAGCAAATTCAACTGAACACACTCGCACACACGAACATATACTGTGTATGACCTTGGCACCTGAAAGTGTCTTCTCCACACACACACACACACCTACACAAAAAGCTGTCAACAATCAAGCCTCCAAACCGTATTTACCTCGAGTGCTGTGACTCGGACTGTGTCGCTTCTAAGTTTGGAGCAAGTTTTAATATTCATGCATTTTGAATTTTGTTTACAGCAGCTAACTGCATGTGTTTGTATGTGTGTGTATTACTGTGACAGTTGCTCGTCTTCTCAACATTCGACTGTCTGCGTGTAGACATGTTCCTATGGCAATGACATTTTTATGCAAATGATATGCGTATTTTAGGCAAAAAGGACGGGAAACAATTTAAAGTTTTTTTCCATTTTATACAAGTTTATACTTTTCGGCAGATTGAATGTTAGAAAGAATAGTTCTCATTCGGTCTGACTTGCCAATCAGAAATGACAATAGTACCTAGTTGTCTATCTGCCAGGAATTGTAAATATTGTCTACTTTTAGGCGCAAATAATATTTCTATTAAATTCTCCTTGTACAAACTTTAATTTACTTGCAATTAATAGCGGGCTTTTAAGCTTTGCCTACATTTAGGCGCTCTGCAATGATTCTAAAATATAGTAATGCACATTTACTACTTTTTGACTAATTTCGAAATTTGTTTCATGCGAATTTCGCTAGAATTTCGGCCAAAATATACAATTTGATAATGCACATTTAAATTTAATTTGCAACAATTAAGCCAACAAGCAAAAATTTGTAATCTCGGTATAATAAATTAACTGCCAAAAAGTAGCTGTCATAATTAATTACTACAAATGCACGAGACAAAAGGCAAATGAACTCGCTCGCCACTGTGAACTTTTTGCCAAGCGCCTAAAAATCTGCAAACACCATGAATTATTAAGAGAAATTAATTTATTTAACACAAAGCGCCAACTGACCACAAAAAAAGTTTTTGCGCAAATTAGTAGAAAAAATTAAACGCTTAAATTAAATTTGAAAAAAGTGGATAGCGTAAATATTTATGTTTACACACTTATCGCATATGTAAAATGCCTGTAAATATGCTATCTTTTGTTGTGATTTTTAAATCAACTCATACACCAGCATATTCGAATGCATATATGTAGCTACATACACATGCACACAAACGAATATATTTTGTTAGCTAACTATGTATGAGTTTTTCCCAAATAAAAACAACAATAAATTCGAACGTGTGAAATGTTAATTGTGCCTGTAAGCTGCCACTTTTATTACTACAAATTTTTATTATTTTCCTTCGCCTTAGTCGCTGTAATTTTGTAAAATTAAACAAAGCACAACTTCAGGCACCTAAATTACTGGCGTAATCAACGCCAACAGCGGCTAAGCTTCGCGCAGCTGCCCCAATGCGGCGGCTTAGCTCTGCGTTAAGTTTCCGCAACCACCGTTATTTTTGCAACTACCGTTATTGGCGCATTTTTGGCATTTTGGTTTTGCAGTTTCTTTACTACTGCGCCTATGAGTAGGCAAAAGTTTTTACCAGCAATGTCAAACAAAGTGTTGAGGCAAGCTGCAAAAAGCGCTAAAAAGACAAATTGCAATTAAATTTTGTTTGAAAAACTATTTGTCAAGAACACACGCACACACACACACATTCACAGCTATACCTAATACCTACTAAACAAAAGCGGCCGCGTTGCAACTTCTTTGAATAGCCACAAATTCGCCTAACAATGCAACTATTCTAGCCTTTCGCATACAACGACGCCAACTTATGGCTATCGTGACTTTCAAGGACTCTAACGCGCTTGCATTTCGCTGCGGCATATCGACAGGCGTTTCTCTAACACTCTCGCACACTCACACAAACGCGAATAGCAAATGCATTATAGCAAGTAGACTTTCATGCGCTTAGAGTTTCTCTTTCAAAAACTTTGCTGGTTCAGCTTTGTGCCGGCATTTGTTGTTGTTGTTGCTGCGGCATTGAAAAACTATTTGAACGCAAGAAAGAATTTAAGCTGGCTTTTAAGTCCAGCGAGATTTATAAGAACGTTGCATAAAAGCAAGCGCACCTGCGCGAAAATCCTTGCAAACTTGCGGCATCTAATTTCTGCAACTGCAGAAAAGCGCCCAATAGCACAGCCAAAAGTTTGGCAGCTTAATTTATTCAAGCGCTTAAATTAAAAATTGCTGCCTGAGTTAGCAACAATTGCAAACAATTGACTAAGGTTTTTAAGCATTTTCGGTTGTTTTTTTTGTCAAATTAATAAAAAGAACTGAGCGAGAAAGAAAGGAAGTTGCTGCCTATGCAAAATCTAGTTTCGAGCAGCAAAAATATCCGTAGTCACTAATTTCCCCATATCATAATACTTTAGAAGTAAGGTTATTTAAGTAACTAAGTCTCTGTAAATTGTGCGATAGCTATAAGTTTTTATAACGTTTTCACTATAAATAAAATTATTCTATTCTATATCCGTATTCTACGTTTCACAAAAAGTCAACAATGCATGTAAAGATTTGCTCACGATGATCTCACAAATGGCATTGTTGTTGTTGTTGTTGTTTTGCCTTGCAAATCTGAAAATGTTTTCAGCTCATAGAAAATGCGATGATTTCAGTCAGCTGATTGAGTTGCAGTTCTGTTCGATGTTCTGCGGTTTCGATTTAAACTGGGAGGCAATTATTAGTAAGCAGAGAATGTTTAGAAAAATCGGAATTCAGTTCTTGAATTATTATGCAAAACAAACAGCAGACTTTTAAAAATACAATTTTAAAATTCCAATTAATTATGCAAAGCAATTTCAATGAAAAATATTTAAATTGAAAAGACAGCATGTGGCCACAAATATCTACACAGGATAACTGTACTGGAATGTCAAAAATTTCCCCAGAGCAAGCCAAAGCAATCTGCTCTCCCCTGCCAGCGGAGTAGCTGAACTGTAGTACACACACATACAACCACATGCACACACACACACTATGCGATTTCGATTTGGCCTGCAGCAGCATATTAGACTAATCGTAAATAATATGCCAGCGCATAAAATGCAATTGCAACAAAATGCAAGTCTCTCTAGAATTTCAGAGTCAGATGTAGAAGGAGAGAGCGCGCGGGTGAAGCAACAGCCTACACAAATGAGTTGCACAGTTGCAAGTTGGCTGTAAGCATTGCTCGCAGCTCCTCAACAAATCGTAATTTCTGCCAGTGGTGCGCCAAAGCATAACAATTTCTCATTGCCTACTTTCAGGCGCAATAGAGCCACTTCCCGGCGCCACACTGGCTGTCTGGCCACTTGCCTGCCGCTCTGTTCGTTCCTTCCTTCCTTCGTTCGTAGGCGTTGCAGCACCTATACTAAATTGGTTTCATAAATACCAAGGCTTATTGAAATCTCCTGGTATTGCGAAAGAAATATTTCCATTTCGCCTGCACTTCTTCACTGCCTGAGCACACTTTCGCCTGGGCTTAGGCAACGGCATGCTACAGATACACACACACACACTCACGTATGCACTGCGGCAGCAACATTGCATTGTCAGTATTCGCTTGCCAACTGCACACCGACACAAACACACACACACACACACGGGCACGTATGAGAAATGTAATAATATTCTTATTATCCTGCGGCATTGCTATTGCGGCGGCCAGCAGGCAATTCCAAAAAAAAACATGTGGCATATCAGTAGGCGGCGGAGCACTTGAATTTACTGCGGCTATTGATTCAATTTACGTTGCAGAGCATATTTTTAGGCAGTGCTTGCTTTATTCACTTGCCTCGCACAACAGCGGGTAAAAGTGGCAAGGGGCCGGCATAATTGGCTACTTTCACAATTGTTTCAGCTTGTGTGTGTAAGGGATATATAAACTGCGCTGTAATTGTAGACAAAGGACATGCAAATTAACAAACGCGTTCGCTGTTATTTTTATTTCAGCCTGCTATGCAAGCCTTTTTATTTATTTCCCCTACTCTAAGTGGAGTAGAGGCAGCCGATTAGTTACAGAGTCGAATTAGAACTAAACTATTCTACCCTACGCTTCACAAAATTCACTTGTTGGCGACCGTGTTGCTGCAGCTTGCGCTCGCCAGTATGCAGCTGATGTTGTTGTAGCCTGTTGTTGTTTTAGCTCGCGCTTGTAGTTGTTATTGTTGTAGCCTGTTGTTGTTATAGCTCGCGCTTGCCGGTGAATATGCAGTTATTGTTGTTGTCGGCGGCTAGCGTGTGAAAATGCTGACGCTGACAGTTCTCGCGCTTGTTGGTGGCTGTTAACTTGCGCGAGTGTTGTTGTTGTTGTCGCAGACGCATGGTCAGCGCCTTTCGAGACAGGATGCGCGTGTTAACTTGCACATACATAATTGGGATATGCTCAGTTTCAATTTCAACTTCATTTTTTTTCTTTAGCTAAATTTAAAAGCTAAATCTTTGTATTTCACAATATTTTGCACATTTCGGCTGCACTTTCGCCAAAACTGTTGCAAAAAGTATATTGTCAATATGTTGACGACTCTGTTCAACGATTTAAATTGCTAGCATTCGGCTTTTTTTGTATTTCAACGTTTAAGCCAAAAAGCAAGGGTTTTTGCTCTGAAGTGCCTTGAAATTAAGTTTAGATGCGCTGCTGGCCTTTTTTAAGTTACTTGCTCTGAGGAGCAGTCACTTAACCGACAGCCTTTCAGAAATGTCAAGTAGTGCTTAACCCAATTCGGCCAATGAACGAACTCATGCAGCAGCAAGTGCTCAAGCATGAAGTTTTCCCACAAGACATTCGGCTTAAATTTAAGGAAATATTTTGCAGACTTTCATTTTTTATAAAAAAGTGTATGTACCAAAAATTTTCAATATAAGTGGCAATTTCAAATATAAAATAAATTTTTTTATATACGCTTTAATTATAGAGCATGCTAATAACTTTAGGCTGTAGGAAATTTGTTGCTGGCTACATAAAGCAAAAGGATTCGATTTTAAACTGCAGGCTCACTTTCGCATATGTTCGCTTTAATTAATTATAAATTAGTAATGCGCCATTTTCGATTCGTAATAAATATGCTTGCTTTCATGCACTCACGCACACATACAAACCACATACATACACCCACAATTTGTATGTACAAATTAACTATAACTAGTTCAAGCGAAAAGCAAATATAACCACGCGCCCTTTGTTCAATTTCATAGCTCATTTTTACAGCACAACTCCCTTATACCCGACCCCTCCCTCACTCAGAATATCTGCTTCCGCCATTTTTGGACTATTGCAACTGTACCGCTCTCTACATTAAGCCAAAAGTGAAAATTAAAATTACAAACCACATTTGTTAGCAACATTGTCAGCCAACTTTATTGGGCATTTCAACCACGCCCATTTACAATACATGTAATGCACATAGTGCTATTCATAAATTTTTTCCCGCTAATTTCATAGTATTAACACAAAACAATATAGAGAATACATTTAAATCAGTTTTGCATAAATTATTGAAATGCTAGAATGTAAGCCATAATTAAATCTCAGTATTTGCCTTATTAATGCGCTAGAATTGATTTCAGCGAATATATGCATGCCATGTTGAAAAGAAGCTAAGAGCAGTTGGTCAAAGTAGAGTAGAGTATAATGCTTCTTCACGCTCAGACTTGTACGTCGGTCTCCGTTATTTCCACTATAGTTTCACAATAAAATGATGGCTGATTGCAGAACATGCGCATGATATATAAATGGCTTTAGCTTACATACTTCATTATAAATAAAGCTTGAAGTAGCAAACTAAATATTATTAAGAATCATAGCACATATCTTAATATTTTGCTACTTTATAAGAAAAATCAGTTTTTTTTGCAGAGTTAAATTTGTCAAATAATGAAAACTAAAAGTACATATTGTTGAAATATGATTGATGAAGGCACATATGGCATTGCGTTCTTATTTAAACACACAAGCTTAAGCCAATCTAACACCAAAAGAGTGTTTTTTTAAACAAAAATAATAAGCATATAATCTACTAATTCAATGCACGAAAACGTCAAAGAACGCTACTTCTTTTCAATCTATCACGACATATCAGCACAGGAAATTCATTTCAAATCGCAAATCTCTGCCAATTTCCAGCACAGTTAACATTTAGTCAATTAATTATGATCTTATTATAGTCTTCAGTTTGCCTGCTCATGCCAGGACACACTCTATGCCTCTATATCTAGAAGCCAGTTGCTTTGGCGGAATAATAAGATTTTGCAATAAGATTAAGCAATGATATTCGCAAAACCGAAATAATATTTGTGCTCTTGAAAGTTCTAACATGAAAAGGATATTGCTCGCTTTTGTTGTCCTTATGCTCATTACAAAGCTCCTGCGCTGGTGTCTTAAGTCATTTAAATGCGCTGGCAGAGTCCTCTGTTACCGCTGCTGCTAAGGCGGCTTGTTGCATTAATGAACAAGCAGCTATTGCTTGTTGTTGCTATGTTGTTGGCGGTTGCCATGCCCGTTCGTACTGGCGTTGTTCACATTGTTCTTGTTATTGCTGTTTCTCTGGTTATCATTAATTATTAAGTTTAAATCATGTTGCTGAGTTGTGAGATATTACATATTGTTCTGCTGTCCTTCTGTTTATCGCAGCATGGCAAGCTGCGAGGTTGCTATGGCAGCTGGTTTACCTACATACGCACGCACATACAAAGCAGAATAATTGCTTGATGTAATAAATTTCCTCGAAATTGCTTGAAATTCGTAAAGCTACAAGAAAATTTCCAGCATTCGCTAGAACAATTTCGAATTCTTTGATTATGCGCCAAATTATGGGAGGCACGTCTTTGTGATGTTGTATCCATAGAAATATTTTCAATTGGTTTGTCTTTATGCACTTCTTTAAACTTTTCTTTTCAATTCATTTGATTGAAAAAAGCATTATTTTTGCATTATAGTCTAATCGAACTTAAGTCGATAAAGTTCATGAATTGTCAGTAAGGAAAAAGAACCTAACTCAGCTTGAGAGATCAAATGCTATAAATGTTGACATAAAATAATGATTTAAGTTGACTTAGGAACACTTAAAGTGTTACTCCTGCGGATTAGTTGCCTAACTCAACTAAAGCTCTTTGACTTTTTTTGTTCAATAAGTCATAAGAGCCAAAGTGTCTTTTTTCGTAATATCTTTTGACTAAAAGGAGAAAGAGCAACCTTTTTTTTAGTAGTAGTGAGCATTTGAAAGTTTGAACTGCTCTCCTGCAAAACTTGAAAAATAGGCTTAGGCGGTTCTGACTTGTGACCACAGATTTTACTGTTCATTTTATTTTATAGACCTTTTTGTCAGCATATCATTTAGTCATAAAAGTTGTTTGATAATTCATGGATGTAATAAATTTGCATTTACTTCCTTTAACTATTCCAAATTCATTTTACACAAATTCATTAATTGACATTCGAATTACTTTAGTTTGAAACTGCATTCGAATTTCAGGAAATTACAAACTAAAGAGCATGCACTACAATGTTACAAAGCGAAACAAAAAGACTAACTTTAAAATTAATTTGGAGAAAATTTGAGCTAAATTCGTGAAACATTGAATAAAATAATGCTAAAACAACTTGTTCGACGAAAAGCCGATGTTGCATTACATTTCCATTCCACTGATAAAAAAAAAACTATGAAAACTAGTAAACTGCATTTGTCGAACTGTTCATTGTGCTGGCGCTTGTCCAATGTTGCCATGCTTGTCAGCTCCAACATTGCCAGTAAGAAGAAAAGAAATGTTCAATTAATAAGTTTCCGCAGGCAACTGCTTCGTTGCAAGCAGGCAGATGAATTAACAAAATGTAAAAAGGCATTAAAGTTTTGTACTACCTCAAATTGGAAGCATGTTCCGTGCTCGCATCCGGCAGATGCAATCTGTAGCGCACAAAGCGCTGCAACAACAAAAGTCAACTATGCGACAGCACAAAAGTTACATCAAGCGGAAAAAAACTTTAAATGAAAATGCCAAAGAGAACGAGTAGCATCACATGCAGCAGGAGGGCAACAGGAGGGCAGCGGAGGTGAGTAATTGAGCAAGAAGTAAAGATGTATTTGTAGCGCTACAAAGTTATTAATATAAACAATTTTCACATAAGTGAACTAATAAATTGATATTGGCACTCATACAGTCACACACACACACACCACACATACTTAAAGTCTGTATCGGCCAGCTTTGGCCATTAAGAGAAGAATTATGCTGCATCAGGACAACGCCAGGCCACACAAATCGATATTGACTCACCAGAAGCTCTGGCAGCTTGGTTGGCAGGATCTTATGCATCTATCTTATAGTCCGGACCTGCCACCCAGTAATTACCACCTGTTTCTGTCTATGGCGAATGATTTTGATAGTGAAAAATACAACTCAAGACAAGCTCGTGAATATTGACTATCCCGGTTTTTTGTCAAAAGACACTAGAGTTTCTATAACGGAGACATAATGGAATTACAAGTACAATAGAGGCAACAAGTTATCGAATAAAACGGTACATATTTGACCTAAATAGTATCGTTCTAACTATGCTAAATAAAGCCTTAAATTTTATTCACAAATAATGAATTTCTTTTTATTACTGCTATATCTTTATATATCTCAAACAAAATCGTACAGAGAGACTTCCAACATGATAATATCAACCTCTTTTCAAGTGAGTATAGATGTGCAATTATATGCAACAAGTTCTTTTTCTTTTGCTTGGCATTACGAGTTTTTTAATTTGTCCAAACTTTGCTTCGACTTTAACTTTCTTCCGCTTTCTTTGAATTTCTTAGTTTTTGCTTTAAGGGTTGCACTTTTCAAGGGGGCTTCACACATAAGCTTGCACCAAGCACTTATGCACGCCAGCCTGCTTCCAGCGTACATAAGTGTGTGTGTGTGTATGATATCCTGGCAATTTTAATTACCAGTACATGCGCCTTTTCAGAACGACGCACATACAACAGCACTTCAAACCGACGCTGCCAAGCAAATGTTTGAGTGCTACCTTTTCTACTTTGCTGCCGACTTGCCTTTGAGCTGAGGTGACGGCGTATCAAATGTTTTCGCAGAAGTTTTTTTGTGCTTGGTCTAGAATTAAAGAAGAAGTAGAGTTTGTATAAGCAAAGAAGAGAGAGAAAACTTCAACGATGCAACAGAGATTTGTTTGAAATGTAATTAGCCACCACATGAACCGACACCGATGTTGAGAAATAGCACTAATGAAAGGGAAATAGTAGATTTGTTTGGTGTTCGAACCTACTTGCAAATGCACTGACTAATTACTTTGTCGGATACGAACGGATGTTCCGATTCGAGGCGTAAAAGAATGCCCAAAATGGATTATCGGCCAGTATAGAGAAAAGGCACGGAAAAAAGCTTGAATATAGTATTTAAACTTAATTCTGAACTTTTATATGCATTAAAAAAATGTCACCGATACCCTTTTATCTGCCGGAACCTTATGTTCTCCTTAAAATTTTTTCAACACTCTCGACATAGTTTTCGGGCGTAATGGCAATTTTTAAATGCCCACTGAGTGTAGTCTTAATAATTTTGCAAACAAGTTTTTCGTACTTTCCATCTTAATGAAAAATTCTACGAATTGGAATTGGAATCATACATTTAGGCATTTTAATTTACATGTATTGAAATAATAATAACAAATTTTTTTTAGAAGATTGCTCTTTTTTTTGAGAAGATAGCAACTGGCAGAAAGACAACATATTCGCATTCAATTGAATTTCTGGAAATTAATACTGTAACTATAAAAGGACGCCAGCTATATATTAAGTAATATGTATAAATATCTAAGTTTGAATGTGCAATATTTGTAGAAAATTGTTTATAGTATTATAGAAGATAGCAAAGAGAAGGAAAACCGAGCGGAATTTTATAGAATTTCTTCATAATATTGCAACTGGAAAAAGGACACCCGCCGCTTGATCGTGTGTATATGTGTAAGTAACAGTGCAGCATGACTTTACTTAACTTTCATCCTTACTTAACTTTACCGCATAAGCACACACATATACATACATACATAGCCACAGCAACCCACCTCAACCGGCGCTGAAATGCCGACAAGCGATCAGACTGCGGAAAGTAGCAATTTCATTGTCATCTTCCGAGAACATGTTTGCAAAAGTTTGCAATTAAAAATTCTGGAGCACTTGTCAGGCATGAATTTTGTAGAATATTTAATTTGGCACTTACACCCACACACATACACGCACACATGTGAGTAGTTATTGAAACGTAACATATTTCAGGCTCATTGCAGCAAATGTGCGCATAACTTTACCTATTTCTGAACCCATGCAAATGCGTTAGTGTGTGTGCGTGCGTGTATGTCGTGCGAGCCATTCTGCCATAACCCTAGTGGAAAAGACAGACATGGGTACTTTATACAGAAAACACAGTTATTTTTTAGACTTACTTGGTTTGATCATATTATAATTTGCAGAAAATATGAATTAAATTTTTTTAATATTAATATTAATATGAATTACATATTCTAAACTTAAAGTTAATAAAATTTACTTTACCGTTTGCTGCTTTCTTTTGTGTACTTTTTCTTAAAATTTAGACCCTCTCTGGTGTGCTTCACTTCACTTTAAACATTCTTTTTATACCAGCTAAAGAACTTAATAAAGAAAAAGTTTTTGATTACATGCTTTTAATCTGCTTTTTAGTAGCTCACTTTTTCACTTTTTCATAATTAATCTTTTCAATTTTCACTTTGAAATTACTTAAATTTCTCACGTTTAAAATCCAAGAGCGATTCTAAGTTGTGCCACGTGGCTTTTGACAGCTGTTAACAGTGTTGCCAATATGAAGATTTTGTCATGGTGTGGTTGATTTTGCTGAGCATTTACGTCAATCACTAACGAATATATTAGTGTGCACCCCTCATTACCGCGAAGCATTTTTAGCATCCTCATGCTTAAGCGATTTTCCCACTGGGACGTAGCCGCTCCTTGCCAGCTCCTTCACCGAACTTGCTGATCTCAGCTCGTTTCAGAGTAGCGATAAATTGCCTGCAATTTGTATGAAAACACACGTTTCAGACATTTTAATTATAACTTTCACAGTTTAACTTGCTTGAGCTACCCACACACACACACGCTCGCACACCGACACGCACGCACACTGATTTCCCTTCAAGCTGTGCATGGGCGACCACTTTTAGGCAGCATTTTTGTTTCCGAGTACTTTTCGTCGTGTGTAAGTAAACCTGTGGAATTCACTTGCCGCATCACGCACACACACACATACAATCCTGCATGTATTTATACAATTAGTAGCAGTGTTGCCACCTTAAGTTCAATTTGCAGCAGAGCTTCACTTAATTTATTTTGCACGTTGTAAATGCCAAATATCTCTGAATTTTATATGCAATGTGTTTGTGTGTCTGACGTGTATGTATGTGCATGTGTGCGCTGCAATTTTATTCATTATCAACGCCAATTATTTTAATAAGTCGAGCAATATGTTTCATTTGAAAAGCACGTCAAGCATTAAACTTCAGCTTGTTGTTGCTGTTGTTAGCGTTGTTGGCCTTTTGGATATATGTACTGGCAAAGTTCCTGCTCAGCTACTACCGCAACAGCTTTCATTTTGCAGTTGTTGTAATCGGATTTTGTGGTTTCATGCTGCATTAGAAAGTATTAAAGCGTTTATTTGCACTGAGCGTACATCATACATACATACTACTTATGCATGTGTTGAGGTTAAAGTGTGTTAGTGTGCGAATGAAGTTTTTATATGCTATTTCGACAGCGAAAATGCTCGTGTATGTGTGCGTGAAATAATGAAATTTATGTCAGCATAACAGTTTAATTATGTTAAGTAAATTTGCAAAATATTAAATTTGATTGTGTATGTTTTTAAGTTGAGGAAAATCCTTGGAAATCTTTTGCAAAATTATAAACGAAAAGCATGAATTTAATGCAAACTAAAATGTACGCACATATTTAGGGTCAACATTTATGGAAATCGATTGCATAAAGCCGCAAAGCAATAATAAAAAGCAATTTCGAAACCACAATAACGGCCGCACCTTAAAAATAACAGCATGAAAAACCGAACAGCAACAACAACAAACAATAATTACAGCGCAGACCAGCCCAGCTTAGCCCAGCATCGAAGCCGACCATCGCAAACGCTCTCAAATGCAAACTTCTGGCCCCGCCCAAAAGACTGCATTCAAAGGAATTTTCACGTCAGTGCCTTTGAGCATGTTGGCCTTTTGGCTTTCGCCCTTTTCGCTTTTGACTTTGTTTTGTGTCGCAACAACAACAACTCAAACACAACAAACAACGAAACAAATCACAGCGAGAAAGCTAATTAATGCTAAAATCTCACACTCGCAACGCCATGACCGTTAATATTGCATAGCGCGCTTATAGGCGCAAATTGAAATTCAAAAAAGGAAGCGACTCGCGAAATCACTCAACAGCAACACGCACACTTGCGCAGTTTTCCTTTGAGTGAGCAAGCAGATTTTAATTATGATGTCCTTTCTTGGCTATGGCTGCTCGTATTTTTCTTCAAGAAATTCAGATGAATTTTCAAGAATTTACTCTGTGAAAGCTTTTGATGAAACTTGATCATAAAATTAAGCGCATAATAAGTTTTGCTCTTTTAATGCAATATATTTATAAATGATTCCAGCTTAAGCGCAAGCGGAAATTGTACCACCTCCAAACGTTTCACTGCTGCTGCAAAATGTATTTAACACTAGCGAACTGCTGCTGCCACAAGCGTGTACAGGTGTTACAAAGGGCGTGGAAGGGGAGAGATCTTAATTTCGCAGTTCCAAGCTGCGTTTTATTGAGAAAGCGTCGAGAGTGGCGCCACAGGCAGTTCGTCGTCATTAGAATGCAGAAAGTGGTGTTGCGGCTAAGCGGATTAGTGCAAAACTTCGCTGCCTGCGTGCATTGAGCGGGTAGAGGAGTGCAGGCTGTGGCAATTACAAAGGTGGTGTTTGCGAAATGTGGCGGGAACCTAGCAACTAAGCAGCTAAAGAAGAAGCATTCCGCGTTGAAGTTCAACTCTACTTCAAGGCATATGCAAAGCAGCTTTTGAGTTTTTGATGTAATTATGATATTCCTGCTATTTGAAGGTGATTCTTCGAACTTGCTGACCAAGTGGTGGTGGCCTGGTGAGATTAACGCGCTACTTTTCTTCTGCGTATTTCTTTATGGTGCCGAAACATGAGTAAATGACAAGCCTGCGGCGAAAAAAAAATTTAAAAAGAAACAAGAAGAAAAGAAAAGAAAAGAAAAGAAGAGTTAAATCATTGCAAAACCAAGGAAAAAAGAAAACGAAAGAATAGCAATACATGAAGATAACTAGAAATATTTTTTTATTTTAATATTATTAGCTATTACAATAAATGCATATAACTAATAGGTTTAAATAGAAATAGTAAAGAAAAAGGCAATTATTAAATCAAAAAAATCAAAATGGACACACGAAATCTGATATGAATCCTGATTTTGGCATTTCTGAGCATTGCACTTTGCTCTTTATCTTTTAATAAGCGTGTGTGCGATATTTCAACTGATATTTCACCAAAAAACATTAAAGAAATCCTTCACATTAGCCTTCAGCTGCTGCTTTTGTCAGTTGGCCTTTCCTTCGTTGCCTGCTGACCAACACAAATGCAACCAGGCTTCAAATTAACATTAGCCCCATTTCCACAACATTAACTTCACATATTTTTGTAGGTAGAAAAGCTTTAAAAAAAAATTACGCACACATGCAAAACGAAGGGGAAAATACGAAATTAATTACGGCAAAAAAAAACTACAACTCATAACGTCAAACACACTTGAGCGCTTGAAGGGGTTAATTAAAAATGTAGCCATCAACTCGAAACTGGCCCCAACTGCCTCTTTTCACACATGCGCGCATATAGCACACATGTATTTTGTATGTGTGTGTGTAAATGTATAAAGATTGCTTTAAAGGCGCTTTTACAAAAGTAAATACACACACGTACATACATTTTTTGAGCGTGCATGTGTGCTAAAAGGCAAAACCGAAAACTGATTAACTTTCACTCGCTCGTACTCACACGCATCAACACATTAACACACGCACACACACATACATACTGAATACCGATTGAAATGACGTCCTTGGCATGTTATGTCGACGCAGCGTCAGAAATGGCAAAGGAAGGAGCAAGAGCAGTTGCGGCTGAGAACTGCAGCAAATTAAACGCATATTTAACCACAGGTTAACTCATGGCCGCCACCATTGCCGGTGCAGATCCCGCAAATTTATAACCCTGAATAGCTCCCGCCCCCACACACACACACATACGGATTTGTGCTGGCACTTACAGATTGAATTCGATGCATAATAGTCTAACATTAAAACCTTCTTATTCAAGAGTATCAGTGTTTAAATGGGTTTTCTTTATTTTTTATGCAAAATAAGTTTTCAAAAAATGTCATATTAATTTTAAAATGTTTCTCTGGAGAAAGTAGCAACAGCTTGTCTTCATATCCCGCAAGTGTAAAAATTACGCCCTCACTTTTTTAAATAAAATGCAAAATTTTTACATATCTTCAATTCTAGAAATGCATTATTTTTAAAACTTTAAAACTGTTGGCGCCTGCTTGGGCATGTTTGCCTGTGCCGCATTGCAATATCCTTTTAGGCACACATAAAAGCACTTTCACTTGCATCCAACCCATACAGCGCGAGAAAAAATGCTGTAGTTTCAACGAAAAACGTAGTTATTTTTACTGATATCGCTGTTAAATTTAATACAAAAGGCGAAACTGTTAAATTAACAGTCACTTTGCAGTGGGGTTTAAGCTTACAGTGTTACTGGCAACTTAACAGCGGCGCTCTGTTGTTTCTTTAATAACACCAGCAATAAATGTCTGCATTATAGATTACTGCTAATTTTAGTGCCAATCTTTCCATTTAACAGTCAGAATTTTCAATGTAAGCAACAACAAAGTGCGACAAAAAGAATGTCGATATTGCTGACTTGAGACTGAAAACCTTCAGCAAGATGCTTTTGTACTATGTGCGTACACATGTTTGTTCTCTCTTCGCTCTTTTTGACATTTCTGCTTCCAAGGATTTTACCTCTGTGAATATTAACAGCTCGAGAGCATATTTTTGTTAAATTTCCAGTTTTCAAAGAAAAACTCTCGCCGTCATGTTTTCTCTGAGTGTACCTACATACAACAGCAGCTTGTGCCTTTGCATACGGCTGTAAATCTATTTTATTATCTGCTAGCTCCTTCAAGCTTCAGCAACAAAACAGCGCAGGCAATTGAAAATGGAAAAGAAAAAAATACGCAACTCCTGCTGTTATCCTTTCTGCTGTGCTCTTTTGCATAACGACATACAAGACGGAGATACAAAAAAATATCGAATGCAATAGTTTTTAGTTTTTTTCCTTGAACACTTGCCAAGTAAGCTGAAGCCTGGCGCGACTCATAACTTGTGTGCTTTCCACTTTCAATATCTTTTTCAATATATTTCAGCGATATTTCAATACTGCACGACTGCGCCAAATACACATGCAATCAGGTCAGCTTGTGCACTTGTAAAGGATACCCTGCAAAGATAGGCAGAAGTAAAGAGTACAAAACAATCGACAGCATGTGTGTATATGTGTGTGTGTAGAAGGAACGCCTAGAGGAGTTTTGACTCGTTTTTGCAATTGAATTTAAATTGCAATGGCATAAAGAATTGAGGCTAGGAAGCTAGGCAAAGCATCGCAAACGTTATGGAAAATAATGATCAAGGAATTCTGAAACACACTGCATTATTCACAAAACACAACCAGCAAAAAAATTTAGTCATGATAACCTATTAATTAGTTAATAAAAATACATTACTAATACAAGTAAATCTGAACTTATTTATTCTAAGTATCAAAATTGAGAAATATAAAAATTTGTTCAAATACGAGCTACAATAATTATTAAAGTAAAATACTATGGAAAAATTGGATGTGAAACCTCAAATTGTAATTCTTCTAAAATGACTGCATATTTTCTATACCTTTTATTTGACATTGCTATGACGTAATTTTTTGCCATTTCGCATTGGAATACGTCTTAAAATTGCAACTAAACTTCTGGTCGTTAACGAGCGCAGACTAGCAGCCTACTCGTACAAGCATAAATTTACTGGCTTAAGGTTGAAAAGGCTTAGCTGAATCTGTGTCTATGGCGCACACATACGTTCACAATCACTTACATACAGGCACTTCTATTTTGCTGCTACACTTTTTATAAAGTTTGCAGGTATGAAAAAGCAGCAAATTGAATTATGAACGCAAACAAAGAGGCAAAGAGTAAAAGCGCACAAATTGCATATATGTATATGTTAGTGTGCGCAGGTGTGTGTGTAGGTGTGTTATAAACATATAGCCACCACTCATCATCAACTTCTTAACGGCCAACTTCCTAACTAGACTACTAAGCACTTTTTCGTGTATGATGTATGCATAAGTGCAACGATAGCCGCTTGCATACGTGTGCCTGCATGTGTGTGTGTGCATGTTTGGAGCGCAGTTGCCCACTTGGAACTCAACTGAAGGGTTTCGAAATATTTTCAAGAGAAAAACTTGAATAAACTTCAAGTTTTGTTTATTTTTGATGGTTTGATTATGGCAGGGATGGAATCCGCGATCACACACACACACTTAACCACTGCTGCGCCAGGTATGAAGGTGGCTATGAAGCTCTTATTAACAGAATCCACAAGCAAATGTTAAATTTTTTTCAAATGATTATTTCTGCATTTTTTTCTTTGTGCTTGAAGTTAGTTGCTTTATAATCGGCTGAAAACCCGGCGGAACTTCGCACTTCGAATTCTACAATTCTATGAGCTACGTGATATCGGTCCTGCTGAATTATAACATCAATAACAAGAAAAGCGTTCCCGGACACCAACTTAATAAGAAAGATAGTAAGAAATTATCGATATAGCTTCAGCAAGATATCGGTCTGTCGAAAGTATATATTTATAAATACATACCTGAAAATCCTTCCTAACTTTTATATGTAAGCAAAGAAATTCTTCTTTGGTTCTCAGTAGTCTCATCAGAGGAGGAAAATTTCTTGTCATATACACCCGAATCGGTATGTGCGTGCAGCAAAGGGTCAGCGCCTGCTCGCCACTGGCAGAACACTTCCGCCTGCCTAAGAATGCTCAACTTTCAATATGTCTACTTCCGGCTGCCTCCGCTTTGACTGCATGTTTGCGCAGTGTGTGTGTGTGTATGTGTGAAGTAACTTTACTGCTGGCAGCGCATAATTTATTTAAACGGAATTTAGTCTTATCCCGTAATCACAAAACTTTAGCAAACTCTGGCCGCTGTCGGCCGCCAGCCATTCGCCGCTTGTGCTGCTGCCCGCTGCCGGTCGGCTCCTCTCTCTCTCTCTCTCTCTCTCTGTTAGTTGTGATTAGTTGCGCCAGTCTCGCATAAAGTGCATAAAATTCCATTTAATTTGCTGCAAGTTTACTGCAACTTGGCCGCACATGCAAATAGGCGTGCCACATGCCGCTCATTAACAAGTCGCAACTAAGCTGCAAGCCGTAAGCAGCAAGCAGACAAACCCACCGACAGCTGCTCGGATAACCCAGTATCCGTTTGCTGCGATGCAAGTGTACAAACATGCAACGGATATGCTGTTGCAGGCACATAAATTGCCAGTTCGTGTATCCGTGGCTACAAGCTGCTTCGCATTTAATTAACCAAGAGCCTAAAGGAGCAGCAATAATATATATTGTGCTGCTATTTTTGAGAGGTTACAAAGCCGCCTACACTGAAGCCGTTGGCGTATATGGAAAAGATTCTTCTTCATTTAAGCGATTTACAGAGGTTCGGAGAGAGAGAGAGAGAGATCAAGTGAAAGAGTCAACTGGGTCCGGATCTTATTAACTCTGGCGTTTTTTTGTCTGAGGTAGCAATTTGATGTATAAATATACATATCTGTGGTCACAAGTCATAACCGCCTAAGTCTGTTTTTCAAGTTTTTCAGAAGAGCAGTTTAAAGTTTGAAATTCTCATAGCATCATCAAGTGAAAGAGTCAACTGGATCCGGATCTTATTGACTCGGGCGTTTTTTTGTCTGAGGTAGCAATTTGATGTAGGTATTAATATACATATCTGTGGTCACAAGTCATAACCGCCTATGTCTGTTTTTCGAATTTTTCGGAAGAGCAGTTTAAAGTTTCAAATTCTCATAGCAGTATATGGAAAAGCTCTCAGGTTTTTGATGGATAATTGCCGTTCCAAAAAAGATACAAAAATGAAAAGTGTATGACAGATTAAGACACGTTGAACACGATGGCATTAATAACTCAATTTCGTCCTAACTCGACATAGGCGGTTATGGTTTGTGACCACAGATATATGCCAGGTAGCAACTTTACATAGTCAATCGATTTTTTTGATTTAAACTTGCTTTTCCTTATATTGTCCCCTGTTTTTATAGCGCTGTTCTTTAATGTATAGATATATTAAAATCAATCCGATGACCTATTTACATTTGACAGCTTATCAATAATATTTTTGTGATGGCGGATAATCTTCAAAATCGCCATCAAGGAAAGCAGGATGAACATCATGCAACTGACACACTTAGAACATGGAACACTACTAACAAGAATCCTTTTATTTGTATTGGCCGAAAAATCGAAAAATTTTCACAATTTGCATAAGGATCAGAGCATCAAAATGCAACACGACGCTAATATAATTTCCTGCATTTTCAATTCACATAAACCATGCTCATCGCAAGTGCTGTTAAAAACTGGATGTTGCTGCAAAACTTATTTTAGTTAATTTTGATATTCTTCATTCGAACAAATTTTTAGGCATAGCCGCTTAATATTCAATATGAACTCGTCGCAAGCTTGAAAAGTTGTCCTGTTGCATATTGAATGTTGCACTTAACCCACTGGAAATGTAGCAGAATCATATTGCCAACCCTCACATTCACAGCCTCAATGAAGGCCACACCGAACGCACTCAATTGCAAATATAATCAAAAGGGGGCAAACAGAAGTCACAACTCCATGAACGAGTGCGACCTTGCTTGTTGCAACTGCCACTACCAGCGATGTTGCTGGCGCTGCTGCAGATGTTGCTGCTGTTGTTACTGCTGCTGTTGCTTTTATGAAAGTATCTGCAAGTCAAAAATACGGCAGCAAAATTGCATGCGAAATGAGAAGCTGCGCGCGCACAAAGAAACACAAATTTGCTGCTTGCGCCATCATTATGCATTTCCGCTTCCGTTAACAAGCAACGGACGTACGCACTCACTGCCCGCCGACACCGAGACTGCGCTGGCCACTCTGACTGGCGATTGCTTGCAACAAAGCGGCAGAGCCAAGCGTAGCAGCTACTAAGTAAAAAATGGCAGAAAGAAATTATTATTTATTCTTTTGTGTGCCTTTGCTGGCAGGGCTGCTGCCACGCTGCCACGCTGCCACTGCATCAACCGCTGCCTCTATTATTGCACGTAACCTTTGTTTGCGCATTTCCATTTCCAGTTGAAGAAAGTAGCCCATATACAGAGCCGGTGTAATTAAAGACAGAGACCTTCCAGGGTGGTTCAATACGGCCAGAGTTTTCCCGAAAAGTCTTCCCGATGACTAGCTCTGAACAGTTTGTTATACCTGCTGAGCCAGAATTTGTCAGTTTGTCAGCTGCCGCGCTTTCTAGAATTCTTTAATGTGCTGGAATCCAGATGAGATAAAATTAATTCCAATTAGCGATAAAGTTGAGCTTTTACTTACAATATCAAACAATGCTGGAGGCCATCAGCACTTTTCCAGGAGCATACACCTCTGTACTCCGCTGAAATTTAAATGAAATACCACTCACAATGCCATTCAATATTTGGTATAGGTACTTTATATTTTTCACAGCCAAATAGTGACAGGTATTATTTTTCATGGCAAAAATTTTAAATTACTATCCATTTTTCGGCGATTTCTATACAAAAAGAAAGCAGTTCGAATTTTCAGTCTATCAAATTTCAATGTGTTCACTGTAAAAAATGGATGTTGGTAATGAACATATCATTTCATTATAGCATTATAATACAAAATTATTATTAATAAAAATGTGCATAAGACGAAGGGCTCATTAAATCCAAAAATCATAATCAAGCATAACGAATCATGACATATAACACTTTCTTTTGAAAAGTTTACTAGTTATGTCGATAATTTTAATATATTCGACGATTTGTTGCATAGAAATTTTCACACAGTCTTAAAAATAAATTTCAAAAAATCCTAATATTTTTTTTCTTTCAAGAAAATGGATTTGCAATTATTCTTTCAACCAAACAATTGTAGCATAGCACAGATGCAACAGTACAGCAAGGAGCAAATTATACGAAGCCTTTACCGTTGCTACCTTTTCTGCTGCTGCTGATGGCTGCTGCAATTTTAATGAATAAATGCAAAATAATTTGTACAAACAAAAATATTTATGAGAAGCAAGTTGCAAGTGCATGCAGTGAATTTTCTGCTCAAGGTCGTGCAGATTCATTCGTGAAAGTGAAGATTTTACGGGAGTTGAGCAGTGTGTTAGCAGCGTTGGAAGGATCAGAGCTGAGAAAACAGCAGGCACAAGTTTTGCCTAAAAAGTCTAACAAAAGTGAATATTGTTAGCAATTTCGCAAAAATGCACACAAGAAAAGAGAGAAAAGTGTTAACGAGTGAAAATGTAAGTATCTAAGTGAAGCGAAAATCGTTTAATCACATAAATTAGTGTCAGCATAAGTGCTTTACATTTTGCCACTTTTGCGCATAACTGACACGCACACGCACACATACATACATACACAGAGTTGCTATGCCATCAGAACAGCATCGGCAACGACAGCAGTTGCTAAGGAAAAACCGCATAAATACTTCAGCATATTGAGGTCGATATGCGTATTATGTCATTTGCCGCCGCCGCTGCTGCAGCAATTCCACTTTCGACGGCGGCGACGAAAATTTCGAGTGTTGCTGCCAAAGCATGCATTTTAGTTGCTGCTACAACAGGCGCTCCCAACTAAAGTGCCATCTGCTGGGATCTTCGTTGATTGAAGTTAATTACCATTTTGCACATACAATTTTGGAATCTTAACAATGAAAAATCTGTGATAAATCAAGATACTTTTAGTCATATTGTTGGAAATTTCTTGCGTTTCATATTAAAAAAACTGACAATGATGAAAATTATTCATCGAAATTCAAATATTTTTGCGTGAGGTAAATGACAAAATAATGGCAAATTCAAGTCCGAGATTAACACGTTTCGAAATTTCCAATTAAATGTACGCGACATAAAAACTGTACCTAGGATGTTTCTCGTCTTCATTTGGTCCCATCTTGCGACTTGAAAGAAGTGAGACGACTTTTCGACATTTATTATAAAACGATAGCAAAAAAAACAACAACGAAATGAAATGAAATGAATTTATTATTAACTTATCTTTTTCACATAAAATTAAAAAGATATCTTTATACGGAAAACCCGAAAGTAAATCCAGATTCCTTCGGTCGATTTCAAGAATAAGTAAAATTCTAAATACTCTCATTCGTATATAGAAACATACTTTTTTTGTATTTTTATATCCGTAAAAGAGCAGCCTGAAAGAAGACTTGAGAACCCCTGCAGCTACAGCAAAGTGGCAATCCAAGTGCTGACTGCAACACAGACGACGAGTGTGCTCAAGAAACAGCCACGAGAAGGCGAGAAGGGTCAAAGAGGTGCTTGCATTTTCGGAAAGTGCAAAAGTGTCAACCCAAGTCAAGTGGCAAACAACTTTTTTTGCATCATTCATTTCTCCTTTCCATTTCTTCTTCTCTATTCTACTCTGTACTAAGCAAAAGAGGGTATAAATATATTCAATGTTTGACTTAGTTATTAAAATGTTTTTATTTGATGTGAATTTGTAAGTCTTTTGTAGAACCATTTGATGATTAATTGAGCACGTACGCATATGAGAGGGAATTGCGGAGCAGAATACAAAAAATGAAAATACTTGAGAAAGGTTTTAGGAAGAAAGTCTTTATGGAAAAAGAGCCAATGAGAGCTATGCTATTGCTGATTACACTGTACAACAATGATTTTATTGCTTTTGATTTTCGGCATCGTTTTACTTTGATATACGGCTGATATTTCCAAGTCTATTAGGTAAAGAAATATGTTATTAAATGGGTTATAATATCTTAAATGATTTTATACATACAAATTTTTTAAGTTGTTTTACTCGTAAATTAGTAAATAGCATGATGATTTGTATCTTCAAACAAGCACTCCGAACCAATCCGTGCTTCTTTAAATGCAGCTGTTCTTTAGTTGGAAAGAGACAGCATACTAACATATTAAAGTGCCCTTAGCTTAACCTAGCGTCGAGCATGTCTCTGCAACTACTTCCAAGTGCTTTCATCTAAATCTCAAAATTTATGCTAATCAATTCGGAGGCGCTTCATTTCTGCTGGAAGTATTAAATAAGCCCGCCTTCGCCTTCATTGTCTGCTCCGTTTTTGCGCATGCAATGAATTTGAAATTAACTATAGTGCTGTGCTCTTTCTAGCGCATCCTTCGCCCCTCGCCGTCGACCAAATCTCAGCTCACAGTGCAGCTCGATGCATGCGCTGTCATACGTTTTCCTTTCATTGCCACTTGAATTGCGTTGACTCTGAGATTTTGTAACTTTGCCGCTTGACATGAATTGCGTTTTCATCGCATTAGTCTTACAGCTGGCAAAACCTCGAAAAGTGTGCTCCTTCTCCTCCTCAGCCATCTTCTGTTCCACCTCCTTACTTGACGCTGCTCATAAATGCAACTGATCTCGATGTCGGTCTGCTCCAGCAGCCACCCACTCAAGCTACTCCTTATACCCAGCTCCCTCTTTCGTTGTCTTGTAGCACTTGTGTCGCCTTGCTTTGCCTCCCCCCCCCCCCTCCCCCTACCCTCTCCTCCTGCCATTACAATGACACTTTATGCTGCTGCACTGCATACAAGTTTCTTTTATGGATTTTGATGTCATCTCTTATGCCGCTAATAGCGCTTGTCATTTCCGTTGAGATCGGCACTTTTATTTGGTGCCGCTCTTGCCGCTCATGCCACTCCAGCCGCAGCCGTCTAAAGCTGCATTCATGCCACTTTTAGGTCAGCTGCGTTTTTTCGCATTTATGCGCAAAATGTTGCTTAATAGCTGCCTGCAACATTGCCGTCTTTGGCAACACTTGTGCATGGAGATTTGCGGTTGCCACTACTTTTGTTGTTGTCATTGTTGGTTGCTGCTGCTCTGCTGGCATAAAATGCATGCTTAAGCTTTTAGTTGCGATGCTGTGACATAATTTTCAAGAGTTTTTCGGCTTAATTTGTACGCGGCTTGAAAAGGTTTACAGTTACTTAAATGTGGAAGACTTCCACTCCTTTTGATATAATTTTTCTTGAAGTCAACATTCCTGCAGCAAACAATTTTCCTTTCGAGTAATCAGCTGTGAGTTTCGTGTTTTGCAAAAAGTTTTGCAAACTAAACCGAAAAAATCGCTCACAATTGATAGCAAATATTTACTATTGCACAAATTTGCAATCTTAAATGCACAATTGGTATAATATTCGTTCCCGTGGTTTAATTTTCAGTATTTCGAATAAACAGTACTTGCTTCAATTTCAATTGGCATCGATTTCAGTTTTGATTGAAAGTGTCATGTGAAATAAATTTTTAGATTATTAATGTCATAAACTTTCCACGTATTATATACAAGACATAATATAGTACACTCATACGCATTAAAATGTTCGGAAAGATTTCAGCACCATTTTAAATGAAAATTTATACATTTTTAATTCGAGTTTTTACTTTACGAAGACATGCATATTAAGAAAAATCGAATAAAGAGTACTGAAAAAATTTAATAACGTTCTGCAACCTAAATAGGGACACAACAAACGAAGAACAATTTATTTGCATATGCAAGAACACCAAAAGGAAATTCCCGCCCAAGCACCACAGACCCAAAAACTATAGCAAAGAGGAGAGTGAAAATGCATTGCCATGAAGCAAATGAGCGAAAGGCGCAAATTACCCGAAAGAGTATGTCCTTGTGCAAAAATGCTCAAAGGAGGACTTAAAGGTTTAACAATTGCCGTCCTTTGGCAATTTACATGCGCCGGACAATTTTACGGCCGCAAATGAAGCGACAATGTGCAAAGCCGGCGCAAGAGAAAAGAAAGATGCATTGAGAGGGTGAGGCAGGCAGGGGGCGGTGAGGCATTTGTGCAAAATCCATTAAAAACACAACCGCAGTGCGAACAAAACCGCAAAAGGCGCGAATTTACGATTGCGAAGCTGAATGATTTATGCGTCAACGCCATTGCCATTGCACATGGCCAATGAAACTGCCGTCAGTCGGGCCATTGCGTAAGCGTGAAGGGGCAAATGAGGTGCGTTCACTAGCGTAAGTGCTTATTTATTAACATAGCCAGCAGCGGCAGCGGCAGCGGCAGCGGCAGCAGCAGCTAGTTGCAACAACATTGGCGGCAGCAACAGAAACAACATGTCGCACGCAATTACAGCCAGGCGCATCTGCACTCACACACACACACACACACACACACACATACACACACAAGCGCAAGCGCGCACATTTAAATTAAAAATACGCTGCATTATTTCAGCGCCCTTGCAAGGCTTGAGGGGGGGCAGCCGCAGCGGCGGAACAAACGAATGACAAAATCCCACGTAAATTGCATTTCAAGCATGCCTGCCTCATACCTCAAACCCCCCCTCCCCCATCCACCCTTCTGGCTTGCCCACGCCCGCATGATGTAGCATGCGGAGCCGAGCAAGTAATAAACTTTTCATATTTGCACGCAAAGTGCAGGTTAAGAGGGTTTCGAGTGAGCGCCCAACGCAGCGCAACAACAACAATAACAGCAACAGCAACAGTAACATCAGCATTGACAGCAGCAACAGCAACAAAAAGACGCCAACAACATTTTAACGTTTTAACATTAAATGCAGAAGTCAGCGAAAAGTTGCAATCATTTACGTCAGCGCCAACAACACGAACAGCAGCAGCAACAGCAACAACAACTACAATAATAAGTGCAACAACAATGACAACGACAGCAGCTACAATAACAAGCGCAACAGCAATAACAACAAGCGCAATTGTGACAACAATTTCCGTTTCGCTGATTCCTGCATTTTAAATTAATATTCAAAAACAACAACAACAACAACAGCCCTTTTTGCAACAACATCGGCAACATTATGTGCAACAACGTGTCACTGTTGTAATATAGCACAGTCAACACATTAGCATGCCTCAAAATATGCATAATTTCTGAGCGGACGCGATGCGGCAAGCAGCACGGGCATGCACGAAGGAAGGGCGCGTGTGCCTGCACAGGAAGTGTGACATTGGACCGGAAATTGACATGAAGTCAGCGTAAATCAACTCGGTGAGCGCTCTACAAGCGAATTTCAATCATTTCGATTGCAGGCGCACTCACTTTCTGTTCATAATCGCATGCTCTGGTCTAGCTCAAGCAGCGAACGGGTTAAGCCATCTGCGCTGCAATGCTTGAGGTTTCGACTACTCAACAATGAAATTAAAATTGTTGACGAATGAAAAGGGGTTCATCACAGATACATCGCTTCGTCATCAGATTGGCATCAGAATGGCATAGCTGAAACAGCTTAATATGGTAGCGCCTTGTGGAAAATACTTCGAATTAAAATCAAGAGAGCTTTAAACGTTAAAAATACGACATGCTGCTAAACCAGGACTCCAATATATATAAAAGGTTTCTCTTCTGTACCTATTTTTCTAAATAAAACCGGTCGATCATTCAACAAAAATTCAACAAGCTAAAATTTAAATGTTGTCTTTCCAATTTTCAGCAAAAAAGGATTTGCTCACATTAGCTCTAACAGCTGTTCCATCCAATTCCTGCAAACTAAAAGCTTGCATACATACCAAAGTTATCTGGAGGCAATTCGATCCCACCACGTCAAACGGTATTGGTCGTTATGCAACCGCTCTGCGCTGTGCTTGTGCTGCACTTTATCAACAGCTTTGGCTAAGCCTGCAGATAACAGCGCAAAGCAGTACCTTGCAGGAAATGCAAGGCACTGCAAAAATGAATCCTTATTTTGCGCACAAAAGACAAACTTGGCCAATGCAAGCTCATCATAAGTCTGCGAGCGATGCTTGCCCGTCACTATGCCTGCTGCCGCGCCTCTTTATTTCGCAGTGGAGAGATCTGCAGAAGAGCAGCATCATTTCTGGTAATCCACCGAAAGTAGAAACAGCGACAAATAAAAGAGGAATACATACACATATCTACTGCATTGCCGCAAGCAGCGCAGCCACAATGACATATTTCCGCTGACTTCCTCAGCTGCTGCAGCTTCTTCTTGCCTGTGCTCTTTTCAATTTTGTTAAAGCGCTCAAAGGCGATATAATTCAGCTTCTTAGAAATTACGCACACCTTGGCTAAATCCTGGCAAGAAAGGCAAGTAATATTGCTGCTGCTACTGATTCTTCGCGCCGACAGCAACAAAGTAGCTGCAAATGAAAGCAGAAAAGGTGAAAACTCTTAGCTGAGATTTCAAACCAAACCGAACCGCCTTGGCAAACCTTCCTGACCGACTCAGGCTAAGCCTCAGTCGCAGTGTCAGTTTCAGTTCGTGCGCATTTCCTTTTAAAAGGATTTGAAATTATATTCATTCACTTTGCATTCCTTGCCATACCGCACAGCAGCTCTGCCTCAAACTAAATTCCTCTTCTCTGCTCCGGCGCCTTTCACTCCTTCAACAGCAGAAGTGACACGAAATGTGCTTGAATTTTAATCCGGCAGCGAGCTGTATGCAACAGTGAATGAATGAAAGAATGATAGACGGCCGCGGCGGTACGGAGGGACGGCAAGAAGGACGCCGGAAAGATGGCAAGGCAAGCGCGATTGAATGGCTGACTGACTGACTGCTGCGATATCATCTTAATGTAACCAACCAAGTCAGCCATCTCGAATGATTTTCACTTTCTATGGCGGTAATGTTTTCAGTCTCTTCGAATTCAATTTGAAAGGATTTCGTGGAAGAGCGTCATTCTCAACTTGATAGCGCTTCACTAAGCGCCCGTTCGAGAACTGAACAATGAAATAAATGAATTTATTAGTAAGGACTTAATGCGGTTCTGCTGATGTGTATATTTGCATATATCTGAGCTTTTATTTGCAGCCATTTTATTGAATACACGCTAATGCTAGCGAGAGCGCACGCTTGACAAGGTGACACAAAGCAATACAATTAAGACAGCAAACAGGAAAAAAGTAATGACATTGGCACAGTTTCAAATAAAGCGCAAATTTTTATTTTTTTTTATGCCTTAAATTTACACAACTTTTATGGGAGGGCAACTGCTAAAGATTTGAAACGGCATATAGTGGTTAAGTAAATGCATTCATCTTTTATGTGTGCAAATTTATCTCTTACATAGTATATAATGTTACCAATTGGCTTCAGCGACTACTTCCAACCCAAATATAACTTCAGTCGTAACTTTACGGTTACCTAAAACAAAATAAGACAATCAAAAACAGAATAGACCGAAGTTCACAGGGGACCATCCTGTCTGTTATACTGATGGCTTCAAGACAGAATGTGAAGTGGAACCAGGAGAGCTACTCAGATAACTCTGTGTTCCAAGTCGAAGTTCATCTTATTGATATCTGTATGAGCGTACGTTGACAGAATGATCTCATTGAGAGAAAATTCTCGGGAAAAGAAGGCGACAGTTTTAAACAAGCTCTCTTCTTGTAGTCCCTATGAGTCTGCCGGGTATCAAACGTGAGATTCTTCGCATCAGAAACCAAGCATATCTCCACTAAGCTATGCAATTAGCGTGAAGTTAAAGCCTGTAGATGTTAAGAAAATGCCCAAAAGTTAAAAAATGTATGCCAAAAAGCATAATCTTTATCCTTATGGTAATTAAATTATTAATATATCAATTAATAAAATAAGTTTTCTTACATACGCCTATTATCTACTTTAACCTATTGTCTACATTTCACTCACCCTACCGCAACGCTATCTCTGTCTCTGTCAACGCGCTATTAGCATGAAATTCATCATTGATTTGCATCTTCGCCTGAAGCGTGGCTGGAACAATGGAATTTTTATTAGTTGACACAATCTTTTGGAGCGTGATGCAGCCGCAAGCAAGGCGTTAAGATAAGTGCCAAATCCCGCTGCACTGACAACGCAAATTTGCACCAACATGCAACGAAATTAAGCTGCAACAAGCGCGCAAACGAGCAACCGCATAAAAGAGGCAAACAATAAATAAGACAACAACGCGGCAGCAGCACGCTGGGGAATTATACTGGAAACAAGGAGGCAGTGCAGCGGCAGAGTGGCGTGACGGCCACGGCTGCAACGTGATGCATGCAACGCTTAGAAACCCATTATGCTAATATTGCGCGAGATCAGGATTACGCGAAGCGACAAGGCAACGCAGGAATTGCATGAAATTGCGGCGACAGACAAGAAGGGTGCAAAGAGGGAGGAGCAGAAGGCACGCGAGCAAGAAAGCGGCAGCAGAAGAAGGCAACGATTAGAATGAGAACGAAAAGAACAAGTAGAATGCTGAGCTGGATAACAAGTGCTACGAGCAAGCAGAGAAAGTACAAGCAGGAGCAAAGGGGGACGGAAGGGAAGAAGCACATAATAATGCAATATGCTACTTGCGGCTGTGCTGTTGATGCTGGTGGTGCTGCCACAGTAACGCATACCGCAATAAAATAAACGCACTACGCTCAAATTATAAGCAAAGACGGAAACGGAAGCGGCGGCAAGCGGAACGTACAAACTTGCAGGCAAGCCGACGAGGAAATCGGATGAATCGCTTGTCAACAATTTCAGGCGCGCAGCTTAACTATTTGCCGCGTAGAGTTGCAAGAGCATGCTGCAACATAATACACACACACACAAACACACACACAAACACACACACAAACGCATGAAAGTGGAAGAGATAGTCCTATCGGGTTGAAGTCTCACACGAATGCCCAATTTCACAGTGACTACTTAAATTTAATTTAAATGTAGTTAAATATTTTTATGGAAGCCACAGTACATTTATTTCAATATGGAAGAACATGTGGCAACTTCGAATATTTTACATTTGACGTTTGCTAAAACTTGCAAAAGGCATTCAGTTGTGAAGGAAGCGATTGAAATTAGTGAATTTTTAGATATTGTCAAGCACAAGACCGATAAAGTAATTGCTGACCAAAAAGAACAAGTTTGGAAGCAAATCGCAGTGGCTTTCAATTGCTCTTCCGGCGAGACAGAGTCCCAATCATGCTGCTTATTTTTTCCCGTTGATGCAACCCTGTGCCGAACTTAAATCTCCACGCTTGGCCATTTACATAAATAGCAAATTACATCAGACTGTACAAAAATTTAATTCTGTAGTTAAACGTAAATTAGAGTTTAAAGAGGCACTGTCAAATCGGACCTGAGAGGCTTCCGATGCTTGCCTTCTCGTAAAAAAGCACACACACACATACACAAAACAAAACAGGAGCAGCAATGTCGAAGAAAATGTGAAATATTCCGCAATATTCCGCTGCTTAAGCGCCCGAATAAGGGCATAGTGAATTGAGCAGGGGCAAGGAGAAGAAGAAGTAGAAGAACTAGAAATGACGACGAAGAAGAGCAAGCAGCCTCAGCAGCTTTAGCTCAAACACCAAACGGATGCGTCTATTAGCTGAAAACGAGCTGATGAAAATCAATGCGCCTGCAACAGCGGCTGAGGCAGATGCCAAAGTAAATCCAGTCGCGCAACAGCCGCGTTATACACCAACAATCATGCGCTGATTTCGCATGCCACATGCAACATGCCACGTGGTACGCGCAACGTGCGGTATTTGGAGAGGACGCAAAAGACTGCTTGACGGCTGCTCGCATGCTTGTGGTCATAAATGAAGCGAGGAAGTGAGTGCCAGACCTGGAAGGTGAGGAAGAGCCAAGTAGCATGGAGACTAACACGAAAATGATATTGCATGCAAATGAAAGGAAAGCTTCTTGCGGCGCTGATGGCAATAGGACGAGTGAACGAGTGGGCGGAGCGTGAGGAGCTGCGCGGAGCTGCATGCTGCAGATGCAGGAGTACGGTGTGGCATGATGCGGTTTAGTGCGATGCTGCTGTCTTAGCCGTAATCCTGTTGTGTTTAACATGACGGCTGTTCATCACAGCAGCAACAGCAGCAGCAGTCTCCCGCGAAGGTAGCTACATCTAGATACCATAGTAGCTTCGCCGTGTGGCAGTGGGTTACTCCTAAGCTCTGCTCTGACTTGAAGGCGATATTATAGTTTTGAAAATAACTCAATTTAGCAGACACTAGCAGCTTTGCTGTCAGGAAGTTGTTGAAAATGTTATCACATTACATTTTTAAAAAGCTTTCAGAAAGTAATTTCTATGTGCATATCTTTAAAAGACGTCAATGGAAGAACTAGCAACAAATTACATTTTATGGTTGGAAAATAGTTAATTTTTCTAGCACGATTTTATTTAAAGACTTACTTACCTACCAATAGGAACCCGACCACGTTACCAGGCTAGGAACTGACTTAGAATTTCTCTCCAGTTACCACTTCTATACGCTTGCCGACTTCAGCTAGAAATGCAAAGCCAGTGCCTTCTCTATTTGGTCATTCCGTCAAATGCACAGCCGATTTAAAGAAATAAACAAAATTTTAAGATTTTTAATTAAATCAATAAATTGATTGGTAGTCATAAGAAAGCAATTAAATTCTTATCGGTTTTTTAAATAGCCCTCATAAACGTTTTGTTTTAATTAGCTAAAATATACTTGGTTTCTTCATCTATGGGACATTGAAACCTTCGTCTTCAACTTCGTTAGCAGTAGTGTAGGATTCATCTTAAGGAAGCTAGTGTCCCAACCAAAAGTAGAAAAATTCACCAAATAAAAAATGTTCGGTAAAAAAAATGCAATAACAAAAAACCTCTTTAAAAACGTTCACTTCGAAATATTCCCCTTTTTTGCCTCAGATTGATTGAAAAGACAGGCTCCAATTTCCAAACATGTGTTTATATTTATATGTACATACAAGTGTACATATTTAATTTCCATCTTACAAAATTGGGGAACTCAATATTAAATGGAATAACTAAAAATCCAATCATTACGGTAGACATAACCTTTAACTGTTTCCAGACAGTGTAATGACCTGAGTCGAATTAGAATCATAATCATCAAGTTAATTGTTTTCTGATGAACCACAAAAAAAGCGAAATACAAATTGAAACGGAATACCTAAATAGACGCAAAAGCAGCACACTGCAGACAGAGCACATTATCTTTCGCATATATCCACCTCTAACCATAGCAGAACCAATTAAAATAATTGCAATATTAATTTCAGTGAACTGAACTATATCGAGGGTTCCATTCAAGAGCAGATTAAGTATGGAAATGTAAATTTTTCTGCGAAAATTTTTAACTTTTCATACAGTACATTTTTACAATTTGAAATTGGCCAAGTGAAAAACCAAAAATATTCGAGTTAGACTATTCTTTAACGGACTCATCAAAATATAAGTAATTTGCTTTTGAGCTGGCACATTAAATATCGAACTGTCGAGAGAGCTGCAAATGCGGTAATTTGTGCGGCAGTGGCGGAGGAAGAGTGCCTGAATATGTCTGAGCATTACGAGCTGAACAGAGGGACGTTCGGACAATGCAATGCCACACAAGAAAAGCAAATGAAATAAATGGGCAGAAAAGTAGCCTGAGAGATAAGTAAGCACAAGTTGTAGTTGCTCAACAAGTGCGAACGCATGCAACTAATTTGAGGCAACACTGGCCAATACAAGATGACAGCATACAGACAATGGACGGCAACAACAACAACAGCAATGTGACAATGACAATAGCAACGACAATAATAGTCAGAATGTCAAACAGAATGACAACATCATTTGAAGTTTCATGTTACAAGCAAAAGGACACTGAATACTCGAGACTGAAGACCATACACGCCTACACTCTGCAGGGCACTCTCATTAGCTGCAGACGAATTTCAGGAATTGAGACAAGTTGAGTAGAATTTGTGCTGGAGCACACAAATTGTTGTCGCGCTGAGTGTGAAAATCCGCCTTGGGTAGGAGAAAAGTAAGAATTACAAAATCAATAGCTTCAAAGGAGCTTTGCCTTATTGTATTGTACGAAAAGCAAAAGGTTCCACTCGATAGTTCAATAGCCATGCATGAGCTAGTGCCTGAATTTACGTGAAGCTTACGGCTCAGTTTGATCAGTTCAGTTGATCATATGTTCCTAAAATCTAGGTGCGTTTCGAAAACTGTTTCAATAAAATGGTTGACCCACTGGTTAGGTTAGGCCCGCTCTTGTTAACCGCTCCTTCGCATAAATGTGTCTATGTATTTATATCCATTTGTGTTTTAACCCAAGAAGAATAATCATGCATATTTCACAATGAGGTAACCGAATTGACGAAGCTTGTCGAATATTTCCAACGCCTATTTTTAATGAAGACTATCCCTATGAATGAAGCTCAGTTTAGTTGATTCTTTCTATCGGCAATCGCTGTTGGCTCACATAATTTACATATATTAATTTGGATTTAATTGCGTGATGATATTCATTCAATAGAGAATATAATCGTCCTTTCCAATGTGAATTGGCCAATTAGTGGTCAAATTGGCAAACTTTTTGAACGTTCTTGGAAATCTTTTGAACTAGTTCCTCTAGCTACATTTCAAAAGCGCCCACATAATAATCTGTCAGCACTTCAATTGCACTTATATATGTACATACATATGTGCTGGTAAACCAAAATACAGATCTCTCCAGCATGCTTTTTAATGCATGGCCAAGAAAAATTAAATCCTTTGAGATTCAAGCGACTTCAATTTTGTTCTCAACTAAAAAGTCGTCAAGCGCTTCTCCTTTGCCGCTTTTTCATTAAATACTTTCGTTTTTTCATGTCACAAAAGCCGTGCAGGTATAGCCATCTGCACGTATGTATGTATATGTGTGCATGTGTGTGTATGTTTGTGTGCTCACACTGCACACAGAGTACTCTTAATCCGAATGCCTGTTGAGCTGTAATGATGATAATTATCTGCACTAACAGAATCATTAAAAAGAAAGTGCAAACAAACAAATATCAGCACACTCTCACGGACTTGCATGTATGTATGTATGTATGTGCTGGTAGTTGCATGTTAATGCCGCAACAACAACAACACACAACATGCACACGGTGCTTCTGCATTTCAGGTCAACGGTCCAAGAAACGCCAAAGCGGAAGTTTCTGGTAAGCAAGATGCGAAAGTGCGCACTACTCCAGCAACGGAAGCGGAAGCGAAGAAGGCTATGACATAAGTACATTTTCTATGCTCACACACACACATACGAATGCGTTCACACATCATTAAATGTAAATTACGCAAAAGAAAAGCGCAGAAATATAAAAGAACTGGCGCATTCTATGAGCGAGGTGCGCTGTTCATAATGAAGGGGGTGGGGAACAAGTTGCGCAATATCAACTTTAAACATGCACACACACTCACAAACGCATAAAGAGGCTTTCACAAATTAAAGCAAACACTGCCTGGAAGAAAAATGTCGTAGATGGCAAGCAACTATGGCAATGCAACTATTCATCATTGAATTTGAACACGTACATGAAATATGAAATGCATTGCAATCCACTTTCCATTACCGAGTAATGCATTAATTATTAAAAATTTTGTTTTTTTACGAACAAACCGTTTACCAAAATGAAATATAAATTCACGAAAAATTCAGAATTCTAGTTTCACAAAAATTCAATAGCGGTTTTCAATAAAAAGAATTGCAAATTTCGGTAAACGAGTAAAGGAAAATTTCTCGAACTACATTTTTCAATTTAAGGCTTCGGCCATTTTCCTTGTGGGTGACCGTGTGTAAGTTTATGCGGATGTGCATGTGTGTGCATGGTATGACTGTATGTGACACAGTTTACAAATTACAATTTTAATTGCATTTCGTTGTTGTTGTTGTTGTTGTTGCTGTTACTGCTGCTTGTTGCAGTTGTCACGCCGTCTCTGTCCGAGTCTCTCTCTCATTTTTTATGATTATCGTTGCTGTTTGCTTTTACAACTTTTAATGTTACTACCTTTTGTGCTCGTATACACACATAAACGCTAACATACACGCGCACTGTTGCAACTATGCCATACACATTTATGCAACGTTTACGTACTTGAGACGTTAACTGCCGAGGATTTCAGGATTAAAATCGGTACAGGTAAACATCAATAAAACTGTTTTCATGCTACACACTGCACAGCAAAGGCAGGCAAACACTTTAGTATAGATTATAATTACACTGTCTAACAAGTTTGCCACTTTCGTCTTCACTTTAGCGAATGGTGAGTTTAATATGGAAGCTCGACTTTCTTTCTATCAGTGAATGAATTATTATAATGAGGTGTACCGTTTTCTCTTTTCCACTTCTTGCTCTTCCATGATTTGATCACAAAAATATTTTGAAATTTTTTTCGCATACTTTGTGTTTTTGCACAATCTTATAGAATTTTTCTATACGATTTAATTTTGGTTGCAATCAACCATCAAAAAGCAGCAATTAGTGATCCCTAAGCCTTCGTAAGCAGAGAGCAGCATGAAAACTTAGTAAATCTTTTTGAAGAACAAGACCAACGTATTTAGTGCATATATTTTTCAGTGCCTAGTACCTTTTTAACCTGTTAAAAATTTTTTCAATATTTCAATAAACTTCTTATACAAAGTTGCCATATGTTTTTCTAAAGATTACTTTCTTTTTCAGTCACCTTTTCCTTCGTCCAACTTGTGCATGCCTTCCAATTGCTCTACCCTTTAGTGTTTAGTTTCGAACCAACTCAACCAACGCATTTCGACTGCAAATTTGTGCTCCTTATGATTTCCCTTCTCTCAATTGTCCATTCTGCTTTCATTTTTCACAACTATGCAAATCTTGTAATCCATTAAGAAGCTGACATGAATGGAAATTAAACAGCTTCAAAAAAATTGCTTATAAAAATGTATCAGGAACAAAAAGTGCAAAACAGCGCAAAAATATCAGATAATAAATTCCCACCTAATTCAAGTTGACTTACATAATGCATTTTTAATGTGTGCGTGTGTGTGCGTAATTGCTTGCATTTGCATAGAAATTAAAAAGTAAATATTAGAATACGAAGCAACGTGCACGCCCACGAAAAGTGTGAATGGCGTATGCCAAGTGAGAGAATGTAAATATTTCATGTGTGCGTTGCATATTTAATTAAAGCACACATACAAACAAATGAACAGCGTGACAAATACGCCCACCCATGTGCATGCCCAGTGGAGATACAAGGCCTATGCTCAAACACACACTCACGCTTACACTTGCACGCAGTAGCAAATATTTTATGTATTTAGCATAAAATGAAATTTCTTATTTTAAAGAACCGCATAAACTGCCAAACAAACCAAAAAAAACAAATACGAAGTGCATAGAAAATGGAAAATATGTAAAAATAAAATTACGCGTCACCCCTCCGCGGCAACCCACACAGCCACGCGAACGCCTACTTTTATTATACGCTACATGCGGCTGCTGCGACATAAGCCAGCATGCGTGTGCTCGTATGTATGTGAGTATAGGTAGCTAGGTATGTGTGTCCTGCTGGCTGGGGACGTGTGTAACAATCCATTGCAGCCGCCCATGAATGTATTTGCATCCTAAAAATATGCAAATACTTTTCGCACGAACGCAGCCACCAAAAACGAAACAACAAAATAACAACAACCACAACAATGCAATACCGCCTTCCAAAAGAAAAAACCCATAGCTACGCATTAAGTATTTGCGAATAAGCACGCATTCATATGCAACACACACACTCACATATTTACACATACAAAAAACTGTAAAAAGTTGATCAACTTTAAACTTGCCGCTTGAATTGATTCTAATGGGACTTTAACCCTCATTAGTTCTGAAAAATCTTAAACAAATTTGTTCCTATTGTTTTTGATATAAACAGAAAGAGACACAGAAAACACAGGAAATTTTTTTATCTTTAACCTGTCGAAATAAGTAATATTATTCAGAATTTGCAGACTTTTATTGAAAGAAGTGGTACGTACCTTATAAGATATTAAAGGCATCGTTTCAAAGGAAAGGCATTTATTTCTCCCAAAAAATATAAGATGTGATTTTAAGACTATATTAAGACTATATACTAAAGAATATTCGGATTTTCAAAGAACAATCGCTTTATATGGTAATTTAACGACATTCCTCGAAATATGTCTGCTGCCAAAAAATGACTCAATTGTAATTTAAACAGGTCGGGAAGCGAACTGGAAGCTTTTGGCTGAAGAAATTGAGCAATTCAGTTTCATCCCCCCCTCCCCCCTCACAGCTAACAAACCCAATCATAATTAAGCATAAGTCTACCTTTCCAGCGGCAGAAGCACACGTTGCTCTCAGTGAGACCAAGGTCATTGCAGCAATTTGTCTACACTATGACTTGTATCTACATATGTATGTGTGTTTTCATGTGTGTATGTGGCGTTCGTTGATTTGCCACACTTTCACTACAATTGGTATTTCTGCTTATACATATGTTCAACATAGGAATTCTGAACATTTTTGCTTACTACTTTTCCTTTCTTCACCTACCTTTCTCCAACGTAAATAATGCCAAAATTAAGTCAAATTTTTTTCATAACATACATACACACATATATACATGTTTGTACATTTATTTACCTTGCCTGAGTGTCTTATCCCTTGCTACTTTAATTTACTATGTTTTTTGGTATGTGCTACTCAATTTTTCCGCCTCCGCTGAGCTTTAACTGCCATTGTGTCTGTGTTTGTGCTGCTGTCTGTATTTGTATAATATGCTGTAATGTGTGTGTTTGCTGTAATGAATGTCCTTTCTGTTGGTCATAATGAAGTCGTCCGTTTTGCGAAGCAAAAAGCTAAATTGTAACAAATTGTGAATTTTATTCGCCTTTAATGATGATGAACGCAAACAGAGTTGCCGCGTTGACATTGCTCCAAATTGCATTGTTAAAAGCCACGAAATATGCGGCACATTATGTTTGCAATGCGCGTGGGCTTTAGTCGTAGTATATCGAAGTGGTGGTGCTGCCGAATCTAATATTAAATATTCCACTTGAGTTGAGTGTCAGCGAGCCTGGGCGTATGAGCAACATTGAGTTCATACAAACTCGATTGTTATAAATTTTAATAGTCGCAATTTGCATTGACGCATTCAGCGCAGTGGAGTGGAGTGGATTATGCATTTAGGCGTTTCATTATTTCTGACATTTTATCAATACATCAAATCAATCTGAGCGAAATGTTGTCAATAACGAATTGCGCGCCCCCACTCGACCTAAGGCAAGGCAAGTCAAGTCAAGCTGCTTGCAGGACGTATATCAATGTCAAAATAAATTTGACAATCACTTCGAGATGTCATTTGCATTTAAAAGGAAAAGCCGAAGGATTCCGCATTTCAACCACAAACAATTCGAAAAGATGATTCAGCTGTGATGTGTAGAATATTGTGCATTCCAAATGCTAGTAGCAACAAAACACTTCGCTTTGTTTAGGTTAGTGTGGGTAAGGTTCAGTTTTTTAATAGAAATTTATTGTAGATTATTATGTAATAACAAATATATTTTAAATTTAAATGCAAGTAAAATTTAGTATGAGTTCTGTTATGTTTAAGTAAGGCTCATGTTAAATTTAGCTTCTGTTTAATTTAGTCTAGATAATATTTGGGAAAGAGTAGCTACTTTCATATATGGTTAAGTGTAGTTTCATTTAAAATTGTGTAAACTAAAGCTTATAGATTAGATTATATTTAGGCTTACCTTAAGTTCAATCTAAGTTGCGGTGTTTCCATTGAATTTTTCAATGAAACGCAAAAGTTGATCATGTTTGAGGCATGCTTCTAAAATTTCTACATTTATATCTTAACCATCACTCAAAGTTCTTTAAGACTTCAAATAGAGAGAGCGTTGAAGTATGCTCGCCCTATGCCGATTGGCATAGTTTTATAAATTATATGAAAGCATATCAAAAATTAAACGAAAATAAATTAAAAGAAACTGAATTAAAAAATTTGCTCAATAAAACTATACCTTATACTGGTTTTTGCCTAAAGTACTGCTGCACCTCGATACTTTTCTATACACAATATTAAAGTTCACATTCGCATACATTAAGGAATTCTCAAATGCCTTCCAGCACCAGCAACTTACAAAAGATTACTACCGACTGCAGCCATAAATGGCCCATAGTACAAATGTAAAGGAAATCATAAATATAATCTACACACATGTTTGCACACAAGCCTCTTTTATATGTATGTATGTATGTGTGTGCTAGCAAGAATACTTTTTAGCTGTACTTCAACTGAACTTTGCGCATAATCATTTAACTTCTTGCTGCGAATACATATTAAAAAGTATTATATATATAAAACATACAAAACTTTTCATGCAAGTCATGCATTCACACACACAAACACATTTACACATACACACAGATCTAGAAGTATGTGCAGACGAACCGCACCAAAACATTAGCGCGCGAAAAAGTTGCGGAAAAGCAGCGACGAAAGTGGAAAACATAAACAGCAAAAAGAACAGAATGGAAATTACAATTTCGAGGGCGTTGGCGACAGTACGCAAAAGTTCGCAAGTGAGTAATTTTTATTATTATTTTCATGGCGTATGGCGATATGAAATTTTAATTTTCACTCTAACAAAACAAAAGTGCGAAGGCGTGTTGCTGAGTTGCTTCGAAAACTAAGCAAGTTCAGCGGCAGTTTAGAGCAATCTAGTCAGTGCCCGCGTCCGCGGGGGGAATCACTGTTGAGGGTACATAAAACTACAAAAATTTGCTACACTTTCTGGCAGCACCAGCGCACGTGAGCATGTATGTGTATGTGTGGGGTTGTTGAGTGCTCGTATAAATTTTTTCTAGCGCTGCCTTGGACGTCCATTACTTTTTTTTGGACTGCTGTACTTTGCGCTTCGAGCTTAAAAGCGTATATTTTGTTGTTCTTCTGGTTTGTTGCGCTTTGTTGTTGCCTACACTTTTCTCTGGTTTCCTCCAGCCATTTTCTTATTTTCGATTTATTTGTATTATACATTGCCGCCACCCCTGGTTACGTTTTATTCTAAGTTGCTTGCGAAACTTCCGATTTTATACCGAATCAATTCGTATGTGCCCTTTGCCGGCCACACAAGACGTATGAGTAACATTTCATTCACAAATGCGCCTCTTATGCTAACGACAACGGAAATTAAACATTATGCACATACGTCACTCATGCGTTGCTCCTGGTAATGTATATATGGCTCCACGTGCTACTTCCGTTACACCATTTTCATTAGCAACCACAGCAGCGCCAATTCACCGCAGCACGTTCAAATTGCTCTGAGGCGCAAATACAAAGGAGCTTCAGTAATTTGTGGCGCATTGTGCCTAGGCATATTTGAAGATGTCTCCACAACCACTGCCGAGGCCACATGAAATCAGGCTCATAAATCTTTAGCTAAATATTTGAGAGCAGACAATTATTAATGCAGTTAGGCAGCCAGTTCCAAAGCCGTCTTTACTTAGAGACCATAAACATCTATTTTTCTAAATATGTAATAACATTTACTAGTAGTATATCTAATATCTATGCTGATTTTAAGCCACTGAGCTTAATCGATTTAAAAACTCTAACAGTTAAAAGTGATTTAATATGAAATTAATATGAACATGGCTGAGTAAGTCCAAAGGAAAACTTCTATCAGCTTTCTCTTTATGGTAGGGTATTATTTAATAATTGATAATTTTAAAAAAAAATTCAAATTAAATTCCTAACTTAATGTGTTCAAGCCCTTCTCATGCCTCTTAATCGATTCAAAAAGCACTAAGTATGTAGGTAGGTAGATTTACACTTCATTTGATATTATTTCCTACCGGAAAAATACTATTGGAATATATATCAATCGATGCAAAATATTGAATTGTGACTTTTGTGAGTCTCGTCCGAACAGTGCTATAAAAGTATGGAATTAGTTCAGCTTTTTCTACATATCTTTTCTAGATAATATCATAATTCAATAAATGAAAAAAATAAGGCTCGTTTAAATTTTTAGTTTGTAGCAGTTTCCTGTTTAATTACATTCCATTTAATGTTTTAAAAAATTGTTTCAACTTGGCTGTTATATTTAAATAAATCAAAAAATCGCTAAGGCTTAGATACCCTCGAGCAGCTTAGGGCGGCAATGTACTTTAAAAATAACGCAAACTGCCAAAACTGTCTGCATCTGATATGCTCACATGTACCATATGTAATATATGTATGTATACTAATGCAATCACTTGAGACTCACCTGCCTTTGTGTGTATTATTTAGCAGCGTGCGTGTATATGTAAAGATATCCATAGCTCACTACACACAAATATTGCAGTTTAAATTGCTCCAGGCTTACAGGAAAATATCGAGTAGCAATTTCCAAACATTTTGCAATTTCTCCAATCCTTTAAAATCGCCTTCGTAAAATCTTTTCACATGTAATTGCGAATTTGTAAAGGTTTACCAATGCCGGTGGTGTTCAATCACTCCGAAATCGATGCCACTTTCATGCCTCAATTTAACTACGATTTCTGTAAAGGCTGCAATTTTTGTTTTATGCCAAATAAAATTTGAACGAAAATAATTGTGTAGTCTTTTCTTTTGCCAACTTGACTGCTTAGAAGCTTTCCTCAGGCATCTCAGCTTTGCGTTCGCCTTCTTCTGTTTAAAGTTACAAGAGTTAAAAGAATTTCCATTTTCTTTGTTTTCATTACCTTAATTCATGCATATTTTGTTTTTATAAAAGCTTGACAGAATAGTATTAAGAGAAGTGCAGTGAAAATTAAGCCAAATTAAACAAAAGTATCTGATGTTAGGTTGAATTGCGATTGTCTATCATATGGTATGGACAAATATCAAACATTGTTTCTTTATTTCGTTGTGTAGTCTAAAACTGTTGCCGAATTGACAAATGTTACATTCGACACCTAAATTCAAAGTAAATATTGCATTTTGAATTCATTTACAAATACAATTTCTTACGCTGTTGGCTACTATTTTCCTTAGTTCGAACTTTTAAAGGATTTTTCTAAAAATTCTTTCAATTGTATTCCCACTCCTTGTTACTTTTAATTCCTGCGCTTACATGACTTCATGTCAATTGACTTCTTTATACAAAAGCACACACACACACACACACAAACACATGTATGTATATGTAAGTAACTTTCACCTCACGCTGCTGCGTATAAATTCCCTTTAAATAAGGATTTGTAAAATTTTTGCGTGTAAAAAGATGCCATGCACGCGCACTGATTAAGGGAAATAATTGTGTTTGGGAAAGTTAAGTGCACCTACACACACACACACATGCACACATGCAAGCTCTTCACTCATAAGCACAGCCACAGCAACACTCGTGTGAAAATCTGCTTGAAAGTATTTACTATATTAAAATTGGTTTCTTTAGTTATGAGTCACGGCAGATGGGATTGAGGCCCACCCCGGATTGTTATTGCAGCTTATGGTTGCAAGATTCTTGCTACGCAACATTGTGGCAGTGTTGAGACAGGGGAATTGTTTTACGTGGCGCAATTTGAGCGCTTTTAATTGCGGCAGCGTGTCACGCAGCTACCGGAAATTGTTAGAATTTTTATGGCGTGCATAGTTACGCGGCACACCCTGTATTCGCGACGACATCAGATACAGACACACACACACATGACACTGACTGGCGGGATAATATGTGGTCTCTGTATGAGGGTGGCTAAATATGGGTTAATATCTGTGTCACTGTGGCACTCTGTGCAAATGTGTTCGTGTGTTTGTGCGCTTTCAAGTGTCATGTTGAGGTATGTTATGGGGTTTGAAATTAAATTAAGAAAGGTTATAAAATGTTTTCAGCGCAGGTTAATTAAATAAGAGCGAGAGTTGTGCAGAATATTTAGGCATGCGGAAGAAGCCGTAATTGCCGCGTCATGCAGGAAGTGGCAGCACAAAATTGGGCCATAACATTTTAAGGAGTTCCTTGCATTATATGAAAATTATAAAGAAAATTTTAAGGATGGTGTAGAAATCCTTTAGTTAGCACGAATTTGAGGGTGATTCACAGTTTCTTTTAAAGAATAAATCTTAACTAAGGATGGATTAGTATATTTTTTTACTAAAGTTTTGGTATGCTTCTTTAAATTTTCTTCCTATTCTTGCTTTTAGATTTATTTTTCTATTATTTGTCTTTCTTCTATATTTGCTTCTCATTCTAATACTTTCCAATGTCCTATTTCTATTTAATATTACAGTTCTCCTTCGTCTTCTTTTACTGTTCTATTTCTATTTAATATTTCAATTCTTCTGCTTCTTCTTTACTTGCTTCTACTTTTTCTGCTTATTTTTCTTCACACTTATCCGTTAAAAAATGAAATTTATTTTTTTATTCTACTTATTCTATCGTATTTGTATTTGTTTTCTTCCTTTCGGACTCTTCATCTTTAAGGAAAATGTAAACACAAAAGAAAAGAACTTCCATTTTCTTTTAGTGGAAGTAAAAGAAGGCTTAAGCATTCTTCTTTATTTCCACATTTACCTTCATCTTAAAGAAGAAAATGAATAAGAAATATTTTCTTTATTATTTTACAAACAACTGCTTCTTCTATTATATCTGATTATACTTCTCATTTGTCTTCAGCTGTTTATCTTTCGTCTCCTTCCTTCACTTCGGAAACTTATGAAAAATAAAAATTTTAAATATTCTTACATCTTTTCATACGCATTTTGTATACATATTGTCTTCCTCGAAGAAATGTTCTTATCTAAAGGACTTAATATACCACATAAAACTAAATGCAATATCTGCCTTGAATAAAATGTATAACAACTGGATATATTTAAAAAACGTTTTTACATTTTTTACATTTCACCAATAAACAAAATACTGTCAAATTTTTCGTAAATGTTTTTGCTTACGTTTTTTCCACAATTTCTAGTCGGAAAGACAAAATCCGACTTCGTTTTAGAAAGTCGCAAGGGTTGATTTTTTAGAAAAGCGACTCGACTCATTATTTTCTATGTGTGTATGCAATGACAGCATAACGCTGAGTTTGCTTACGTTTACGGGTTTAATTTTTGCAGTCGTTGACCCCAAGACGCCGCAGCAAAGGCAACCAGCGATCCGTCAGAGCGAATCGCAAGCGCAACTCGTAAATAGACTCAAGCCGCGCGCCGCTGCACTTCCTCGGAGCTCATTGAAGGCGTTATTACAATAATTGCGCAGTCGTTCAAAAGTAATAAACTTACGCCGCCCACGGCAGTGCAGCAGCGCTAATGCGGCGTCGCTCCGGAAGCGGGTGTTGACTGTTGCTCTGTGGTTGCCATGTTGCCAACGAGGAGTACTGCCAGCCTGCCTGCTATTGCTTGAGCGCCTATCATTGGCCGCTCTGCTTGAATGCACCACAAGTGATGGCACCGAGCAGTGGCTGAATGAGAGGAACAGCTACAACGGCAGGACTACCTGTAGATATGTACATACAAATGTATGCTTGTGTGTGTGTATGACAATTTCAATGGCAAAATATGCTGGGATTTTTGCAGTTAAAAAATTGTTTTGTCAGCAAATTTCAAGCTGCAACAGATTCTCCCTCTCCCCTTGTCTAACCCACCTCTTCCACACAAGCTTTACTTTACTTTGTCACACACACACACTTTGAATATTCTACGTAAAAAAGCGTTTAAAAAAGCGCGCGAATTATTTACTTTTTATTGTTTCTAGCAGCAGCAAAAAATATTTTCCTTTGCATATCCCCAGGCTAATAAGCTCATGCAGCTATAGCGGCGCTGCAGTCTGACGCCAATGCAATGCAATTAACAGCAGTTCCTGTCACAGACCGTCATATCCGTAAAATACCACCCCCCACTTCCTTCATGTCCTGCACACTCCCTGCCTGCGTTCGTGCCTTTCGACTCTCGCCGAGTTTATGTGCGCGTCAAAGTTGTTAAAAATTCATTAAAATTAAATTATGTAATTTGTCTGCTCATCTGTGCTCGGCTCTGAGCTCCCGGACAAATTACGAAAGTTCAGCAGCGGGCGCAGCAAATAAATGCACGGTATATACAAACTGCGAGTGTTGGCGCTAGTTTATGCAGATTTAATATTGCAGCGTTAAAGTCGTAAGGGATGCAGAACTAAATTTAGATAAATTAAGATAAAAGGGGTATTCATTTAAACGCGCAAAAGCCGGGCAAACTTGACAAATTTATCACCTGATAAACGAACTGTCAAATTTTGTATGGAAGTTCATTTGCACAAATGTGATCAAATTGCGCGATGATTTCGCTGTGCAAACGATGTTTGTAAACTTAGACGGCAACGAATGCAACCCTGCTTAGCTATGATCTATAAAATTATGATAAAAGTTTAATTTTTAACAATCAAAATAAACTCAAAATGGTTACAGTAAATTTTTCCAAACAACTACAACATTAATCTTTACTTTTTCACTGATTCTCAGCGTTTTAGTTTATTTTTTTTGACAGCCAAACACATTTGCACAAACACTGCCAAGCGCGTTCATATAACACATTTCGTAAATGTATAAATTTGCGCAATGTTCAAACTTATACGCTTATATGAATACCCTTAAAATATCTCTTTGAGTTATGTGTGATTTTTTTGCATATAATATGCGAAGAAAAGCAACATTTTATTATCAAGTTTATTCAAAGTGCATCTGGAAAATTTTATATGTGCAAGCTAAAATTCTGGGTGCCAAAAAATAGACATTTTTGGCTGTACAGAATTACTAAAGAGAGATTGAGTTGAGTTGCTTTGGAAAGTTTCGGGGACACCTTCAAAGTGGAGCTCGTCCACACATTGATATTAAATGTTTAGCAGTTTTTAAGATCAGTGCGCATTTTATAAAGCAGCTCTGCAACTCGCTATATATAACCTTCTCCCACATATAAATACATGCATATATGGCCAGACTAACTGCCTTCACAGATACTATTCTAAGTCTTTTTTTAAGGGATGCAGATTAAACGCCTGAAATTATAACTTCAAACCATGTTTTCCTTTACTTGAACAACTACCTCATTCATGTATATTGCTCTCTGGCATTGAATTTCTGCCTCTTCGCCCAGCATCGATTCGAAATAGCAAAAGCATGCACATTTAACTGCAGCTCCGCACCTCAACTCACCTTCACCTTCAGCTACCCCAACTCACGGCGACACGGCATGTCAATTTTGAAATTTCTTTTTGCGTTCAAGCACCGAAATACCATTGACAGCTGCAAAAGGGGAAATGTTGTTGTGATTTATGGATGCCATGACACATATACGAGCACATATAGTGCGGCCATTTGTTAAAGGCGACACGACATCGGCTGCCACAACTGCAGAGGCAAAACGGCAGCGTCAACTTCACATTTGGCGGAGGACTGCGGGGCAGCTCCAAGTCGAGTTCAAAGCAATGCAATTTAGTCTAAAAAAGCATGTTCACACTTTATGAATTATGCATTCGCTGGCAGGTTGCAAGCAGGTGTGCACTGAGAATAAGGACAGTTCCAGCCGAGCTCTTTATATCTTTAAATATTTCGATAACAAAGAGATAAGACCCAATTTTTTTCCAAAGCCACATGGCAGCCCAGTCGCCCTCTACCTACTCACCGTCATTATGCACTGTCTAAACATACCCCATCTCTCTGCAGTTGTCAGATTGCATTTGATTTATACGCAGCTCATTGATCATAAAGCGCGTTTGATGGGGCTGCTCGGTAGTGTCGTCCATTCATTCCAATAGCCCCAACGGCCGAGTTGTGAGTATTGGACGCCTTGACTTGGACTGTGCTGCGCTGCATTGCAATTGAATTAAATTATGTGTGCGTGTTGGTGAGTTTTGCGGCCCCAGTCCCCTCTTCCTTGCCTAATGAACATTGGGCGGCCATAAACTTGAATGCTACCAGGGCTACAAGCTAAGTTAAAATGTGAGGATTTGAGTTCTTTTCATAAACTGAGGCAGCGGATCTCTACCTTTGACTCATAACAAAATCCGATTCTTCAAAAGACTTAGTCCACTGAGGGCTTTACATGAAATACACATAATATATTATTTCGGAAGTTTAACTGATTTTAATAAAATGAAACTAATTTTGTGCATATAAGATAGTTAGTAGTGGTGTTGGCGTAATTCACTGGACATCATTCTTCATCATTCACAGTAATAATATAATATAGAAACATTCAAATACATATAGCAACAAAATCCAGTTTTTGTGCAACGAAATAAATTATCGTTTGGAAAAAAGCAGAGGCAATTTTTGTGCAAGCTTCAGTGAAAATTTTAAAAAGATTCTGTTCACATTTCGAAAAATATAATCTTTATTTAAAATGATTTCGCGAATGTTTCGTGTCAAAAGTAATTCATTTGAAAACAGTTTGCTGCCCTGACTTGTACACAAGCACACATACACACACACACCTACATATATAAGCATTTCTATACAGCGTACAACATATGTAAGTATGTATGTGTATTTATAGCTGTCGCTGGGGGCGGAGTATATTTGCATGTAAATTCAATAGGACAATGGAGACTGCGGAATTGCATATGTTTGCGACTTATGTCAGGTTAATTAATTAGACATGCTAAGGTCATTAATTATGCACTTTAATTGTGGCTCTTGCCTTTTGGAATTTTCCAATAATTGGCATATGTAGAGTTATTGCGAGTAATGGTAAAATACTTTGTAATTTAAGTGGTGATATGATGTTAAATTTTAGAAAAGAAATCCTTCAAATTTTTAGAGTTTTATTTTTATGGAAATTCCATGCATAAACCTCAATTTATTTCTATAATTTTCCTACTTATACCACAAAGTTTATTGTTGCATATCCAAAGCATTCTTCATATACCACTCGCAGCAAGTTATATAGTGCGATTGCCGCATTTTTCTACAGTCATACAGCACTATCTTTATAAATATTTGATTAAACTAAATATTCAATGTTTTCATTTAAAAATAAACGTGTTTAATAGTCACCTATTGCAGCCGCAGTCATGAGTGAAATATATAACAATTTACGAAATACGAACAATTACAAGCAACAACCAGAAAACCATTTATAGAATATCCCTTCGTACACAAATTGATGTTCGCACACAGCCATACAAAAATTATTTATACTATACTGACACTGTGCATAACTTTGCCCGACCCTTGACTCAGCTATCGAGCTGCACCAAAATCAACTCAACTGCAATCCACTCAAATGAATTCAGTTCACAGCGAAAGTGCATTGCAATAACCCAACGCTAAAAACAATTGCAACTATAACAACAACCATAACAGCCACAGCCACAGCAAACATTCTGAAAACATTGCCACAACAACAGTACAAATCCAATTATATTGCGAAAAATTGCAAACATTTTACATGATGAGAATAAAGCGCTTGTATGTCCCAAATTTATACACGAGCAGTTTTCTTTCAAGGAAAATTTACTTCATTTGCCAAGATAGGAAAGGAAAGGACTCCGAGACTTTCTCGCACATTTCTCGGGTATTTCTCTTTAGTCCTGCATATTGTAGATATTGCATTTTTCGAATAGCTGTTAACATTGGTAAAAACTTGTACAAAAACATAAATTTTGTAAAATTATTAATTTCAGTTTTCGTTATTTTCTCTCATACTTATCATGCCAGAAATATATCCAAAATAAATATAAATTCATTCAACTTTCTTTTTCCATCTAAAAGTCAAGCAAAAGTCAAATTTTCTGCGTCACATTTCAGCTCTTAATGTCGGAATATTTCTTTGCCGGTCTATGCTGTATTTTATTGCTTTGTATTTCCGGCACACAGGGACGCACCTCACAGAAAAGAACCCTATACCCAGGCAACTATTGCGACCTTCTGTGCAAGGGTACTGTGCACACGCTGTGCGCTGTAGGAGTAAGTGCATCACTACATACAAAAGTCACACCTTATTCGTAAGCGCCTCAAGCCTAGCTTTCATACGCAGAATGATCAGCTGCTGACGTGCTCCCGCGAGAATAATGTCGTATACCAGGTTGACAGCTTTCATAGCATCAACATGAAGAAGCTGCTGATCATGGGCCACAATGGACTGCGCGACCGCATCGCACAACGCATGAAGGTCTCGACTATGGTGGAGTTGGCCTGGAATACGGAGCTAGAGGACATGGCCAGTGCCTATCTGCGCAGTTGTCGGCCCTTCCAAGATGACATGTGCACACACTATGACGTCGTAGTGCCGTTCACCGAGCTCTACGACTACTTCATGAGCGACAAGGATGCCTACAAATTTGTGGCGCAGAATCGTTTCTGCGTGACGGCCAACTACTTTCCCGTCAACTTCATTGAGATGACGATGCGCGCCTGGTACTTCGACAAGAGCAAACTGCAGGCACCGCGCTTCCTGTACAACCGCTTGGCGATGAGCCGTGTCGGCAGACTTCAGGGCGAGAATAACTTCACGCATCTGGCATATCCGCTGACAACGCACTTCGGTTGCGCCATTGCCAAATATCAACAGAATATATTTTGCATTGTCTGCAACTATCATCCGTATCATCACTGCCCGAACAATACGTTGCAATTCGAAACGGGCGAACCCGCCACCAACTGTCCGGCTTATTTTCCGCTCAGGAATGAATACTTCAAGGGTCTTTGCACTGGCGGACATGCTGATCAGATGAATATGTTTTTATGACAGCGGCTAGTGCTATCGATTTGTGGATACAAGGAATGAGGACATGCTTAAAATTGTTCCTACACATTCACAAAAAATGCATAAAATATGAAACAAGTTCTTTGTCATTTATTACATTTCGCTGTGGTTTATAAGCACGTGAATGCAGCAGCTGGGATTAGTTGCCATAATAAGTTGTTCTCAGTAGAGCGAAGAATTGATACGACATGCTGATGACCTGAAATTACAGTTATACGCCAGCTGTGAGCTAGAACATACCATATACCAGGAGTGGCCAACCCGCAGCCCGCGAGATCATTTGGGCCAGGCCGGCTTCAATACGCGCACCAACCCTTCCGCCCATATCCTTCAATACCTACATGAACGTATGTGCATATATACAGTATTCTATATGGCTGGAGTGGCCAACCCGCAGCCCGCGAGATCATTTGGGTTGGCCACTCCAGCCATATAGAATACTGTATATATGCACATACGTTCATGTAGGTATTGAAGGATATGGGCGGAAGGGTTGGTGCGCGTATTGAAGCCGGCCTCTGGCTGCGCAATATAATGTAGCTTAGCATGCGCTTATAGCGCTCATCGTAATTGTACCACTGCTGGTTGTAGGCTGCATCGCCCACACGTGAGCTCTATCGAAAAGAAACATTGTTGTAATATCGACAACAGAATTTTATTAAGGTATTATTGACGAGCTGACCAACAACAACAACAATTATTCATCTTGCCCTTAACTGGGCTGATTTTTTATTGTATTTGTTATAGTCAAGAACCCTCTTCTATTTCCATTTCAATGGAATCTTCAAATCCCCCTCCCCCACCCACCACTCACCGCTGTCATTAGCTCATCGCCATAATAGCAAACGATGAACACCTGCACTAAGGATGCCATCAGAAAAATGGCATACTTTACAATGTCCTCCGTGCTGGAGGCGGTAACTTGAAATCCTATGAAGCAAATCGTCAGGGAGGCCGTCAGAAAGTTGAGCAAAATCGAAAAGCTGAAAATCTGGTTCACCAATTCGCTTTGTCTGGGGGAAAAAAAAGAAGAAAATGGCATTTAACACACTGCTCTTCTTTTTGTCGCCGCACTCACTCTAAACACTTGGCATGCAGTTGCACCAACTGCTGCAGCTGCTTGCCATCGCCCGCTGTGCCCTCCAGCCGCTTCGAGATATTGTTGAAGTGCATGCAGAGTTGCGTGATGGAGGCGATGAGCACTAGATCGGCGGAGAGAAAGGCCACGCCCGCGAAATACGCGCCCCACACTTGCGAGCCGTAGGTCAGCCAGTAGCAGAGCGCATTGCTGACATTGTCGTAGGGGTACCAAATGAGGAAGCCGAAGCTGCGCTGGAATTCGGCCGCGCCGAGGAAATAATACAGCAGGGCCGACTTGCATGCCGGATAGATGCTGAACGTGGAGGTGTAGGCCAGGCAGAGCAGCGAGAAGACTACCATGACGCGTCGCATGGTGCGCTCGTGCAGCGGCAGTGCGTAGGCGCGCTGCTGCTGTGCGGAGCGTGGAAACAGCTGCTCCATGCTGGCCAAGTGCAGACGCAGCGTGCGTTTGTGCAGCGCCAATGCGGCTTGCTTGAAGTCGGCCACCAGCGAGAAGCCGATGCACGGCGCCACGGCAGTGGCCAACAGCAGCGTATCGTACGACTGCAGTGCCTTCGTGAAGTACACCATTTCGCCGGCCACCAGTAGATTGAAGTTCAGCAGGCCAGCGTAGAAGAGCGTCTTATAGGCTAGGCTGCGCAGCTGACGCCGAGAGCCCTGCTCATAAAGCTCCTCGCCGATGGTCTTGTAGAAGCGCACAGGCACACGCATGAACTCGTCGAAGCTGCGAGGTGGCAGCATTTTTGCACTGCTCTTGGGAATTGCCAGCTCATCTTTGTGTGCCACTGTTGGCCTTATACTTGGCTTTTATAGTTGCCGCAATGGCCGCTATATCGAGTAGCGCCGAGCACCTGACATAATGTCTTAATTGCGTTTAAGCATGCACTCTGGGAAGCGCGACAGCTGTACCCACACGTATGCAATAGCAAAACACCTTTGGGATAATTACACCCTGAGAATATGGACTTCAAAGCATCGAAACCTCAAGGCGCTACACTCAAGTGCCCAACTGAAATATGGCAAGCAGAAGGAAAGAATTTGGAACGTTTTAGGTGTTTCACCCTGATTAACACTACGATCAGAATTGTACATAATTTTTTTCCAGAAGATGGGAATTCACCAAGATCTACTTATTATACTTATATGAGACCAATTCGGGTACTTCGCATAGGGTTCTTCTCTGTTGGAGAAACCCCACTCATGCTTTCCAACTTATTTTTGAAATGTATGTACATATGTAGTATAAAGCTAAGAAAATTAAATATAATGAACAAATTCAATTTAATAATGAATATGTATAAATCTTTTCGGCGCTGCCCTGGCTCCATGAATAATGAAGTCCTTGCGCCCTGATGTATGGAGCCCCTGGTTCAAATGCCAGGCGACTTACACCATCTAAAAGAGCATGCATGTATCATGCCTTTTCGTTTCATGTCTGTTAAATTTTTTGTGATTTAAACTGTTTTAAACTTCATAAATAATAGAATGAATATTTCCACATAGCCCACTTTTTATTACATTCTGAAAGATCTCTGGCATATCATGTTGATGCTTTGTAAATTATAGTGTAGTGTGCAAATATAGCAATTATACTATTTAGATACACTTTAATGCAATAAGTAGTTGGGAATAGTGTCAATAATTTAATATGCAACAGCTTTCAACAACTTCCATAAAACAGGCGACAGATCATAAATTATTGAGTGCCTTACAGTAGTTACCTGCACACGTGGCAGCGAAAACTAACAGAGCAATAACTTTCAGCACTTTCGGTAACATGCTTTAATACACATACTAAAAAAAGCATATTGATTTTGAAATTTATGCGTAAAGTTTAAAAAAATTTTTGATTTGAACGGCACATGCACTTGCTCTAGTCTATAAAAATTTTCATTACACACGATTTTTTTGTTAAATTGCTTTCATTTCGTTTACCCACGCACACACACACTCATGTCGATAGTCGATGGCTGCATGCAAGAGCAAGCCAAGTCTGACAATATCAGTTTTCAGAAGTAGAACTGAAAGTATTTGCAATATTGCTTGTGCAAAAATTGTTCATTAAATAAAGTACGTATCTTTTCCTCTTTTTCTGATTTTGGTTAGAGTCAGCAAAAGTTTTAAAATTGTGAACATCGGAACCGTGAACTCTGTCAGAATAATCTTGAGGAACTGTGTATAAACTGCCAAACGTACAAAAACTCATACACTTGCATACGCTCATGGATTTAGTAGCAAATTCTTAAAATGTTGGGAAATTCCTCTGTAGGGAAAAAGGTTGCGAAATGGGTAAATGCTTTTAAAGTAGAACTCTGCCTCGTAGAAAATATCTTTAATATGCTGTAAATTAAAGGAAAATTACAAATTACATATTTATTTTTGTATATGTGCTACATGCGCGCATGTATGTGTGTTATACATGCACACGCTCAACACACACGCCCACATTTACTTTGTACATTGGCACATACATATGTATGTATGTACGTATACCTTCATTTTCACCCTCATTTTGAAGCGCAAACATTGCGCACTGAAAAAATTGCACTCCAACACAAAGACATCAAAAGAGCTAATTTTTTTGCACATGTAAAAATGTCGAATAGCAGAAAAAAGTTCACTGCCACATCATCATGGAATGCGCAATCCTAAAGCGTATGAGCACAATCAAGGCCAGGCGGCGCACAGTGGGGCATTGGCTGTGCCTTTCGGCGGTTGATTTAAAAATTACATTTTTAACTCACAAACATTTTTGGTATATTTTATAAATCAATTCTACAACTTCGATAGAAACAAATATCATAAGTTGTAAGGAAATGAGCGTCCAAGTGTCCAAGTAGTGAGCTGTCAATTTTATGTAAAAAAAGTGAAATCCTAATTATTTCGAAAGTGTGAATTAGGCGCCGAAAACTGCATTGAATACCTCTTTTGTCTTTTGGGTCTGGCAACTCTAAACATGACCGCGTCGAGGCTTAACAGCGCATGGACTGAAGAATATCAGACACCCGCGCTCTGACTGCCTAAAGTAGAGTTCATCACTTCGTGTGCAATTATGACAAAAACAAAAAACAACATGTTCATTTATTACATAACAATAAAATTTTAATACATCAGAGCGCATTGACCCCACTGTGCGATGGTATCGCAGCACATTGACGTTGCCAACCCGCACCATCAAGCCATGCGAGCCAAGACGCACATCTTCAAAAAGAACTTTTTTTATTAACGTTCATTTTTCTTTCTTCTATTTTTTAAAATTTTTCTAATTTACACTCTTTTTTGTTTGTTTTTTTGTTTCTCACTAAAGTAAAAGCAAAAGTTTGCTTTAATAAAGAGTCGCGCGTGTTGCTTGCCTCAGTTTTCATTTCGATCCAGAGTACCTGCTTCAGCTGCAGCAATGGCGACAGCCGCGAAAGTGACATCACATTTCACTTACATATGTATATGCATGTAGTTGTGTGAGTGTGTGCTTGTGTGTAAGTTTACGGTAAGGTCACGCGCACACGCGCTAACAGCTTGCGCTTGGGTTAAGGTCAGATTTTCTGGCGAGCTGTGAAATTTTGTCAATTCAAAGCGTTTTTGCTTTGGCACTCTTCGCTTTCCTTTAACTATATACTTTTATATTTTACACTACAAACTTTCTACTAATACATTGCAGCAGGTTTTCAGTAAAAAAATCATACAAAATAGCAGGGGTGACATATGGCTATGTATGCTGACGCAGGCACGTATTTAAGTTTCTAGGACTTAGAAGGAAATGCGCGCCTTTTTGCTATACAAAATTTTTGAACTTTTATTATTGACAAAGAAATGTTTTTCAAAACTTGCTTACTACTGCCCATACCAATTTTTTTTTCACCTTTCTTACGTCATTACTTATATACATATGTATCTCGAAGAGTGCGTAAAGTAACCTGGATCACTTGTCAGTGAAAATTGAAATAGTCGTCGCTATTTTGTTGAGGGCTGAGACGCAGATATTTGGCTAAGAACTTATTAAACTTGTCTTAGAGAAGTAAAAAAATGCTTTTGCTAAACTAATTTGATTATTGTAAGAATATTTTGTTATTGATGTCGCAATTTTATAAATCAAATTTCTTTTAAGCTTTATTTAAATAAAACTTTGCATTAACTAATTGCAGATTTTCCCATTTATGCTCAATATTTATCATTTACATACAATAATTTATTATGAAAATGTGCTTTCTCTCTCTACAAAAGTAAATCAAAAGATATGCCACTTTTTCGTAGAAAGGAAAACATCGGAAATTCTAGGAAATAAAAAAATTAGACATTGTGACTTTCGAGTTCAGTCAAAACTTCGGCTCTTTGTTAGAGCAAAGCAGAAAGTTCGGCAAAAGTTGGTTTTTTGACATTAGCCGAAAGCCCATCTGAAATAGAAATTTCCACATTTACTATTCTGCATTTCAAAAATCAAATCCTTAACATCGATTCACTCTAAATAAAGTCAATTAAGATGCTCTGATCTAAGCTGTCAGTATACTTAAAACAAATGAAAATCCGGGAATTTAAGATTTTAAATAGCAGCAAACTAAACTTAAGAGGGGGCTAAAATTTTCAAAATTTATTTGAAGTATCAAGTCTAAAAAAATTGTTCACGGAATAAATCAATCCCACTTTACGTATGCATAACTTTTTACATAGTGTATGGTATTATTACTCATACGTCGTGTTGAAAGTGCAGCCTGCCAACGAAACATCAGAAAATTTTAAAAAAATTACAAATAATGCTTGCAGCTATTATAAACTGAACTAAAAATATAAAACAATTTATTAAACAGTTTGAACCAAAGCCATTTAATGAAAATCAAAGCTGCCAATATTTTTACAAAAATTTATATTTAGCTAGATATTATCTTGGCAAACTTGTGCAAATACATGGGAATACGAAAATGAAAATGAAGCAAAACCAAGGAATTGAAAAGTTGTTGCTGGGTTTTTTGCATAAATGGAACTAGTGGCAAGACAGAAGGCAAAATGTAATAGCACGCACACACGAATACAAACCATTACACTCACAAGGTTTCATTGAAAGGACATACAAGGACTTCATTGAAATTCAGCTACAATATAACATTTTTCGTTTGGCTCTTCACACACACATGCGAAACATGAAGCATCCGCCAGCGCGCTAGTTTGACACGTTTCACGGGGCGAGGCGGGTGGAACGTGTTGTCATATTCGAGCGTTTGTCTCATTGCTGGCAGCATATTGCCAGCAGCGTCGGCAACTCGAACAGCTTGGAAGAGCGCATGCAGCAGCACACAAACTCTTTGATTTATTTAAAAAAAATGGCCAAGACGAAAGTTTAAGTTAAAATAAAGTGTTTTTGCGTAAAAGAGTGTGTGTGTGCAAATGAGTATCTCTGTGTGTGTAGTTGTAAGTGTGAAGAAAGCGGAAAAATGGTCGGCCGCCAATAACGCGCCCGCCATATACAAAAATAACAACAACATCAAAAACAAACATTCGACAACGGCACAAGGACAACGATCAGCAGACGAAGAGGCGCATAAAACGTGGCGCAGTTGCTCAAGGCAAAGTCGCAGGCGGAACGTAGTTAAGCGTTAAAATTCAATTTAATTTTGATTCAATGAATTTTAAGCTTTCTTTTTTGAGCGAGCACACTTTTGCCTGCATTTCGTTGTTGTAGTTGTTGTTCATTTCATCATTTCTATGGTTTTTGTTGCTTGTCTTTTTAATATTTCATTTTTGTGTGAGCTTTTTGACATATTAAAATTCATAACAACGTGTCAGAACTGATGATTTGCTCAAGCGTTAAGACAACGTTTTTTTCTATTTTTGTTGCCTGCTGTTTTTCGCTGCCTCTGTTGTTGCCATTGCTTCGTTGCCTGCTTATTTTTATATTTCTGTTATTCTTATTAGAAATGAGCATGAGCAAAGAATAAAGCAACAACAAATCATCACGTTGTCATACCATTTTATAAAGGCCCGTGGTTTATTTGTGTATGTGTGTGTGTGTGTGTGTGTGGTCGATGACAATTGCTACGTTATTATTATTTGCCTACAAGCATGGCAGGATGTCAAAATATGCAACTTCCGCTACAACAGTTGTCAACACTTGAGAAGAGCGACGAAATCGAATCGCAATTGATGGCCAAAAACGCGATGGTGAGCTAAATAAATAACGAAAACAAATGTGTAATAAAACATTAGAATATCATTCGAAAAAATGCCAATGTTTGTTAGTTTCAAATGTGGTCGATTCCACATCGCTCATACCACTTTTCCACAATCCGGCAATGGCATCCTGGCAAGCGATGAACTTGGTTGCGCCAAACTATGAACTAAGCATCGCATAAAGCTAACGTTGTTGCTTGAGATACATATTATACATATATTGTATTTGGTGGTCCTGTTTTTTGTTGAATATTTCCTAGCCACCGCAGCCTAAATGGCCTATTGTAGCAGATCTATTTACAGATCCCCATGGATGCGCAGCTTCAAGAGCAATGAAGCAATTTTTTTTTTAATGTGTCTGCAATATCATGGTCCTTACAATCACAGTGACACAGGATATTTTTATATGTTTCTTCATCATTGTAACAAGTTCGACAGCAGCTATTTGTACCATACCCATTTATTATTAGAATTGTTAATCCTATGACGTTTAAAAAAGCCTCTGCAGCGGAACGTGAAGCATTTATATTACTACTTGCTGCTAAATAAATTAGCACAGGTGCTTAAGTTTATTGTAGTAGTAATAATAATAATTAGCTTAAGCTGTGAAGTTAGATTATATGCCATAAAGTGTAGCTTATTTTAGTTGTAACGTTTGTATTGTTTTTATTACTTCACGCACACTCACAGATACATACATATGTATATATGCATTTGAGCAAAGAAGATTTGCGCAATTGTTTTTCTATGATAAAAGGATTAAATCTTATAGCCAAATTAATCCGTTTTTGCACACAAGAGCCTGTATCGACACGCATACACACAAAAGCAAGTCAAACGGATTACCTTTAATCATAACGAGCAACCGTGCCTATAGTCAAGCTTAAGATTTAAATGCAGTCGTTAATGCTTAGTTAAGTTGTTGTGTTTTTCTCTAAATATACAAAAAGATATTTTTTTATTCGATGTGAATTGACAGTAAAGCAGCACTTTATTAAATCTTTGCAAAGTGGGTGCGAGTGTGTGTTCATTCAAACTGTAGCATGTATTCTACAGTTTCATTTAATAAGTAAATAGTATATTGCAGGCCACTCTCTGTCTCTGTGGTACCTTTCAGCTGTCGAAAATTCGAAATTGCATAACAAAGCTTTTCATCTTTTTGAAAATACATACTAATATTTACATAATTTTACTTCGAACCCACAAGGCGAAATCAGAGCATCTAAAGAATGACGATATTTGAGTGATAAAAACTTTGATTAATTTTTATGAATTTTTTTCTCCGATTTTTCACATTGCCTGACATTTTGAAACTTTGAGGCAGTAGTCTGAAACTTTTAAAGTTTAATTCCGACTATTCATGCAAAAGTTGTTGTTTTTATTCAATGAACATGTTTAATTGGTCAGACTGTAAGTGTAGTTTTTCAAAATATAATTTCCAAAACAAAATTTTATTAAATTTTTATAAAACTTTTTCTAAACAAACATTACAATCAAGCATGTAGTTATTGACGCTTTGAAGTGTACCTACATTCTTTCAACAGTTCTTACCACAAAAGCGATTCCGGCGAAAGCTTGAAGCTTCAATTGAAATAACACTATGAAAAGCTTTTTGGCGCTTTCTCATTAATTTCACAATTTCACAACGGCACTTAATACACCACACCAGCAGCAGCAATTTCATTCACTAACTTGCATCAACAAAGCAAAAGCTTTGATAAACAACTTGGCCCCCAGTCCTTGCTTTCCCTTCTCTGGCCATCATGAGTTCTGAATAAAAAGTAAGCATTTTCGTTCATGAAATCCATTGGCAAGTGACCGCTAAGAAGAGAGCGCGTAGCTGAAGTATAGAAATCTCGCAGATACGAAATGATCTACCGCTGGAAAATCTGTTTGCTAATATTTTTCACTCTCTGCGCCCTGCACAAAATCGACGCAGCAGCCCAGCGAGCAACATATCCGAGCCAGCAGTGCTGGAGCAGCAATAGCACTACAGAAGACGCAGAGCTGAGCGCACATAGATCGCTGGTATATGATCCAATTAATCCAGGGGATTTACAGCAACAGTGTTACACATTGCTCACAAATATTTCATTACTGCTAAGTAGAATCGCTCACGGCGCGCTGAGGCAGACGAGTTTTTGACAAAAATTGGAGCCATGTACATTTAAGACTGCAATTGTTTACTTTTATATTTAAAACAAATCTCAATACGTTTTTATAAAAAAAACGAAAGAATGTTTTATTTTTCAAATAAAGAAATTATAATATTTTTATATGTTCTCATTAACACACTCTTAATTTTGTCGGCCCTTTAAGGCACAAAAACAGACAAAAGACGTCTTAGCAATCTATGAAAACTTTAGAGTTGAGAAATTTCTGTGAGAACAAAAATAACATTAAATTCATTAAGAGTTTATGCAAGGCTTGTATAGTAAATCTGCTACAGGAAGTTGAGTTTTATGGAAGAAAATTTCAATATCAATCGAGCATGTCTAAAAATGTTGGCATTATTCTCTGAAACGATTAAAATAAGTTTAGGATGCACAAATTTGTTGTCTATATGTTGCAGAACTTAGCTCTGGCCTTCATATGAGATGCTCTTCAATTGACTAAAACACTAAACTTAGCCACAGCGAGATTTTAAGCACACCGAAGAACACTTTTTGTGCGCAGTAGCTAAATCCTCCGGCACAGAAGAAGGAGACCAAAACTCTGGTAGAGGGATCAAGCTAAAGAAGCGCTATGTAAGCTTGGAACCACATACTGAAGAAGGCGTCTGGACAGACGTAATACGTAATAGTCCTGTGAGCTTGTAAGAAATCAAGAACACAGTAAGCTAACAACAACAAAAATCCCAATGCACAATGGAAGCAACATAAACTTTTACATGTCAATAATTTGTGGGAAAACATGCACAAATGAGCATTCCCCAATTTGACTGCAATTTTGAATGCTACACAACTCGTAGCATAAAACGCCTTTGAGAGCTACAACACATGACAGCAAGTGCAACAACAACAACGATCAAAAGAGCAACCGAACAACAGGCAGCGTACAAATCGCTGAAAGTGCATTTCAAAGCTTCTTGTCACACTTCAAATTTTGATACCACATTTATTGCCCTTTTCACATTACCCAGCGCACATACACATACACACACAAACTCTGCACACACGCGCACACAAAGGATATGTGCCGATCACGAGCAACAACAAACCCAAGCAACAATCTAACGATATGTCAGTTGTCTGTGTGCAATAAAGATAGCAATCTGAAATTGATGGCAACAACAAGCGGCAACAATATGCAGCGGAAATGTTTATCTGTTGCCACATAGCACCATGTCCGCTTTCAGGCAACAAGAAAAATCTAAAATTCCCAAACTGTGCAACTGCAAATAAAACTTTTTCAATTTCAAATTTTCAAAATGAAATGCCATGGAAGAAAGAAAAGCGTATACAAATTGCTACCAAAAAAATAAATGGCCGAATGCAACATGGTGCAGTGGCGCCTCCATACCAAAGATCTTGACAGTTTCTTCGTGTGAACCCTATCTGCGCATAATAAAGTTGCACTTGTTGTGACTTCTTGATTGTTGCCTGCTGCTGATGCTCGTGAGTAATGTCGCCGTGCTTGTGGACAGAGCAAAGGCATTAAAGCGCCGCCTTTTTTTCTTCGTACGCAGACTGTAGTAGTCTTGCTGTTGAGTGTCTGATTCAAAGGTTCCGGCGCTAGTGTCTAAATTTCGCTGGATTTAAAGAGCATATTGGATATTGAGGGCAGAACCCAAAAGAATTTGCTTCATGCCCATGAGGTTCTATAGAAACAAGTAGAACCCTTACAATATAGCTTTGAGACCGCAGTGAATAGGAGACTTTTTAAAATTTTTAACTACTACTAATCTAAACTAACTCCGATAAAAAAAACAAAACGTTCTGGAATCCGATCGAACCCATTGCTCTTATAGCTCCAATGTGTGTGTAGAGCTTTCGAGCAAGTCAAAATGTGAAATACACAGAAGCTAATTTCAAGCTTAATCGCAATTTGCGAGCACTTACATATTATTATGCCGCCAAACACTTTTTGGAATTCCAAGTTCTTTGGAAGTTTACGGTCGCAGTAATTTCACAACATGTTTCAAGCAGTTTGCATGCCGAGATAAACTTGTCTTTGCGCCGCGAAAGCTTTGTCTACAAATAGTTCAACTGCTGGCCGCCAAGTTCTAAAGCAATTACGATGCCGCCTCTCTCGCCGGAGACCAACAGCCGCCGCCGCGTTGATAACGCGCTCGTCATAGTGCTCATCGTTGCAGCTGTGATTCTGGTGCTCTGGAGACCCACTTCAGCACCGCTGCGTGGCCAACATCACGAACGGTGTCTCGATCATCCTGACTGCATCCGCTTGGGAGGAGTAGTTGATATGGACCTCTTCAATGCCAATCACGGTCTTTGGCATGCCATAATATTGCGCTGAACGTTACTTATATATGTATGTACATATGAGCTAGCAGCGTGGGAATCCCGGAGAACTACTAAGATGGCACATCTAATGAATTGCTGCCAGATGAATGGCCCTAAGATAGAGCAAGAGTTAAGCACATAATAGAGGTTTATATCAAGCGGCAGTTACAGCTCCGCATCGCGAAGAACGCTTGTACCGTTAACTCTCTTGCGGCCTGACTTAAATTTTTTAATTCTCTAGCTTTTAAAGCGCTTTTTATGAATTTGAGAGGAAATACACACAGATGTACAATATATAAATGTATGTATGTAATATGGATTAATTTTGAAGAAAGTTTTAATTAGCAGGGACAAAGTAAAGAAGTACAAAATACCCTACTTTAGTTAAATATACATAGTTTAAAAAATTATTAATATTATATTACAAAATATGTATATTTGCAAAACAAATAGTTGGGTTTATTTATTTCAAAATCAATTGTAATAACAAAAAATAGTAAACTTTACAGGTAACGATGTGTCGGTCTACTACTATATTTATGCGATATAGTTCCCGTTGTTTTCGAAATGATTTCAAGTTTAATATAATTGTCTGTCTTTTGGGTGAATATATGTACATACATATTTTCGTAAATCTGCAAAACGGCTTACTCCAAGTTCAATTCCACTTAAGTTTACAGTTTTAACCCGATTATGCTTTTTTTGTTTACTACTAAAAACTAACTATTATTGTTTGTGGTTTTATACATAATTTTCATGAATATAAAATACAATAAATTTATCGGGAATAAACTTATTTCTCTAAAAGATCTTGCTCCAAGCTGATATGTTATAAAATTAAAAATAAACTATCGGAAAATCGCGGGATTTTCGGATGAGGAATTTAATTTCATTAGTTTTGGGATCACATGCGAGAAATATTTTCCTAAAACTTTTCTATGCCAGGAGATTGTAAAATGTGGCAGCTCTATTACAGTTTGAAAAATGCTCTTAATATAGCGGTGTTTCTTTATTGAAAAATAAAAAAAAAATTTTTTGTTCGCTCCGATCAATCAGATAAACTGTTTTCTGTTTCTTTATTAGTTTACGAATATCCAGATGAGTACGCGAGAGGCGCCGCCGTGGCACAGTCCCTGATGCGTGTATTTACTGAGTCAAATCCAATCCAAATCCAATGTATCATCTAAGAAAATAAGAAACTTCGTTTCTTTGCAAGCTGTACGTTCCCTAGCGAGCTAGTAGTTGGCAACACTCCGAGAATATTTTTTGCCATGAAAATAAAAGTTTCACAATCCCGTTCAGAAACGACTGTAGTATAAATGTGTAGGTCCCGTTATCTTGTGGCATAAATAGAACGGTTACAGTACAGTATAATTACAGTACACAAAATCTTCGAAATTGTTTTGAAAATTTAATACAAACAAAATTTGAGACCAAGGTGGCAGCTCCTTTTTTTCTGGAAAGTGAAATTTTTTTGCGTTGTTTACGCTGCTTACGAATTCTCGGAAGCGACATTTATTTGTAAGGAAACTGCACAAAGGTAATAAAAATATCCAATCTTCGCCTAAAATATAAATTTCTCATTGTCTAGGTAAGATTCCCTACTAAAGTTCATCTTTTTTCCACACATCGTACGTACGTCTACCAAAATTAAAAATGGATGCACAGCGACGGGAAAGAAAATCATCCATGGTAAGCGAAGTAAAGTACTATTTTCGCCTCGAAATTTTGCGTTCATTGATCAATTGCAATTGCAGGCACCACTCTCGCCCTGTCCCATACCGGACATCAGCGATGATGAGCTGGTGTCCATATCCGTGCGTGATCTTAATCGTACCTTGAAAATGCGTGGCTTAAATCGGGAAGAGATTGTGCGCATGAAGCAACGTCGACGCACGCTTAAGAATCGTGGATATGCGGCCAGTTGCCGCATTAAGCGCATCGAACAAAAGGATGTGTTGGAAACGGAAAAATCGCACGAATGGGTAGAGTTGGAAACCATGCATGACGACAATGAGCTGTGCCGTAAGGAAATCGGTAACTGGAAGAATAAGTACAAGGCGTTGTTGAATTTTGCGGCACAAAACGATATTCCGATCCCCCCAGAACTAGAGGGTTGTTAAAATGACTAGCAGTGATCAAGTAAAATTCCTTTTTTTTTAGAACAATTTGTGCTTTATGCTTGTTTTTGCTTTCTCTTACAATAAATTGGTTGAATGCAATATTCATATGTGAGTAAGGCAATACAAAGAGTACAGCCTAAATCATTGCAGTACATATTCACATATTCATTTTGGGATTGTGACAAGCACATCAGATTCATCATTCGCGTCTGGCAATAACTTATTTTCCAAGGATGTACTATATGTTACTATCCTCTGTTAATTCTTCTTCGCCATCCTCAACATCTAGGAATTCTTCATTCAGATTTTCCTCCTTTTCAACTTTCACGTAATGTCGCTTTACCTTTACGCGCGGCATCTTCTTCTCCGTTATATACTGATTAGATGCTGCATCGGAGTAGCCGCCGTGGTCTGCAAAAACGCTGTGATGCACGCTGCGCAAGTGACGCCGCATTCTAGTTTAAATAAACGTAAATTAATACATATGGAAAAATCAAAAACGATTCAAAGCAACTGACTTAAATTTGGTTGGAAACCCGCGGGAACAAAGATTGCAGGAATACGGCATCCCTGTATGCCTGAAGGTGTGCTGATGCAGGCCAGATAAATTTATGAAAGCCTTGTCGCAGTAACTACACTGATAACGCACGCCCAAGTGCCGCTCCTCGTGGTACTTGAGGTGACTTTGGATGGCGAACTTCCTGCCGCAAACATGACACATGTAGGGGAAATCGCCAGTGTGAAAGCGTATGTGAATTTCAAAATCCTTGTGTCGCACGAACTTCTTGCCACAATACTCGCAATCGAAGGTTTCACCTCTGTGCATTTGCATGTGCAGTCGCAAATTCGACTGCCGCAAGAAGGTCTTCGCACAGATCGTGCAACTATATCTGAGCCGTTCCTTAGGGTCTTGATGTGTTGATCGATGGACTCTCAGATTTTCTAGCTTGTAGAATTTTCTTCCGCAGTCGTCGCATTTGTGCTTGCGATTATGATTCGTCGAATGCAGTTTCATATGGTTGTTCAGTGTGTACTTTGAATTGTAAGTATTAGCTGTAAAGAGAAGATTATTTTATTTGTAACCCTCTAAACTTCTTGTTTTTAATTAAGACATCCTTACGACACATGCTACACGGAAACTTCAGCTGCTGACTATGCCGTTTCAGGTGCAATATGTGGAAGGAAGCCAATACACTGCGCCCACAATGCTCACAATCGCGATACTCGCACTGCTCATGGACGCGACGTACATGTATTCGCAGTGTGTCTTTACTGGCAAAACGATTACTGCAGGCATTGCATGAAAACGGCAGACTGGCAGGGTCTATTGAACAAGAATACAAGAAATAAGCTTGAGGGTACAATACAATCTCCGCTGATTTTCTTCTTTAGCCCACCGTGATCCTGTTGATGGTGTTCCATTAGGTCGCACTGAAACTTGAACTTGTCCGTGCACAATTCGCAATTAAATTGAAAATATTTCTTATGCTCCTGCGCAACCACGGCCTGAACTTCCCAATCCGAATCTGCGTCGGCCAACTCCATCGAAATATTAGATTCTTCCCCTAACGACTGAGATTTTTCATCCTTTACGTCGACTTCGTCAGTCTCTAAGCAATCCTCCGATGCCTGCTCTTCCACACTGCCCTCATATATTGCTTCGACAACAAAATCCACAAGTTGTTCACCTCTCTGGTCTGTCAGGGGATCTTCTGATTCGGATTCTATTAAATATTCCTCAACTGGATCACTATCATTAAATGCATCATAGTCATGCTGCTTAAATTCATCTGCCATATTCGTCTTAAGCTCTTGATTGGAATCCTGTAAGAAGGTTGCAGAGTTAAAATGTGCACATCATATTTTCCGACACCTATTACATCTTCATCTTGCAGGATTTGGAGCAAATCAGTATAGTCATCTGGCGGTTCTTCCTTCGTTGTATCTTTGGCGCCGCCTAGCTTTAAATGCACTTGCTCCTGCAACCATTCGTGATTTGCACACGCTTGCCTTATAAATTCGTGGGCACGCATCAACTCTTCGCTACAATTACGGCATAAGTAGTGGCACACACCGTACTCGCCGCCGGTTTCCTGCTCCTTCCGCAGCTGCTGCAATGTCAACTGCAACTGAGTGCAACTATTAAAGCTTCGCAAGTAGTTGAATTCCTCCGGCGTATCTCGTTCAGAGCTCTCCAGCTCTTGGTCCATGAGATTGACAAAAATTTCCTTTTTGGCTGTGGAACCATGCAGGCAAACTCGACAGCGCCTCAATCCAGGTTTTGCTGTGGACATTTTTCCCTGGAGCTAGTTCTGAATTCTGTTTTGTAAGTTGAATTTCGAACACGCTCCTATATTTCTGCCAAATTCTTGAACCATTTTTTGTTTATGTCGAAACAGGGTTGCAGGGGAAAGTATTAGAATTGTACTGGGTACTTGGACAAAAACGTACCGTTTTGTTATTAACAATGCGAAAATATTTGTTGGCTATCTAAATCCCCTGTAATATGAATTAAGTTAAGATCATCATACTAACACTTGGGAAGTGTCATAGCATCAAATTCTAAATATGTATGTCTCTCGTTCGCGCGTTATTTTACAAGATTCGTTTTCCTAGCTAATATCAATCCGTTCTCTGGGAAATACGAACGTACTTGAGAAAAAAAAACGTATCATCTCCAACGAAAGTACGAGGATATTCTACCCTGTATCAAAACACAGACTAGGAATCAGAATTCACACTGCAGCACTAATTTCATTTGACTTTCGTTTTATGTTATTGAAAATTTCAGTGGTAATTTTGTGTGAGAAATGCAAAAGTAACTTATCGTTTTAGCATGGAGAACTCTGGAGCAACTGGAGAATTGATTTTGGCCACCGGCGGCTATGACCACACAATCAGATTATGGCAGGCGCATACCGGAAATTGCATTCGTACAATGCGCTTTGTGGAGACCTCTGTAGGAAAACGCATTAATATTTTCGTACAAATCACTTAATCAATTTTATTTCAGCAAGTGAATGCGTTAGATCGCACGCCTGACAAAAAACGTTTGGCCGCTTGTGGCTACCAGTGCATTCGGCTCTACGACATGGAAACTAGCAGTACGGTGCCGGTCATCAACTTTGAAGGAGTGCAGAAGAATGTAACACGGCTCGGATTCCAGGAGGATGGCAATTGGATGTTTACCGCCGGAGAAGATCAACGTGTGCGTATTTGGGACATGCTCTCTCCAGCTCCTCATTGCTCGCGAGTATTCGACTGTCAATCGCCTGTGAATGCGGCCTGCTTGCATCCAAATCAAGTGGAAATTGCAATGGGTTCACAGAATGGTGGTATCTACTTGTGGGATGTTAAGTCCGAAGTGCACGAGCAACACATACCTGAAATGGACGCATCCATTCAGGATGTCGCAATTTCACCCGACGGACAGCACATGGCGGCAGTGAATAACAAAGGCAACTGTTACCTTTGGACGTTGAGCTCTTCGCCCAATCAAAAGTTGAGCACTCTGCATCCAAAATTAAAGAAAAAGGTGCACGACAGATACGTGCTCCGCTGCAAGTTCAGCCCCGACTCGCGACTGCTAGTCACTACCTCCGGTGATGGCACAGCGCGTATCTGGAAGATCGACGATTTCACAAAATGGTGCGAGCTATGCATTGATAACTATTGGGTATGGGATGCGGCTTTCAGCGCCGACTCCAAATATCTTTTTACAGCCTCCTCTGATGGCATTGCGCGCCTCTGGAAGTTACAAACAAAAAATCCAGAGAGGAAATACACTGGACACACAAAAGCTATAACTGCTTTGTCCTTCAAGGACGAAATCGTGCCGACATAACAGCCGCACTGTGGCGTTGGGCAGGAAACAAGTGCATTTTGTACGGGCTGGATTCACCCCGCTGGTTGCATACGAGCCTAAGCTCTATAAACATAAGACAAAAATTTGCATTCGGTCGCGTTGAATTTTGATGAATAATTTCATTTTTATGAATTTTATTGTATTTGTAAAAATTTCGACAGCTAAGAGTATACACGTGTGTAACAGAAACGTAAAACTTAATACAGCTAAGCCGATAATTTATGCATATTAAGAAAATACTTTATAAGAGTCTAACAAACATTTTTTTGCAATACATTTCTTTAAATTATTCAATTATAAAACAAAATCTAATTAAAAGCATCAAAAAAACGAAAATGCAATTTCGTGAAATTGTGCACTTCAAAGACCAGGCCGACATGAACGTGCATAGTATAGTTTGTATGTATAACATGTACTCCCAACTGTCTTTATAGGAAAATTTGTCATATACACTAACTACAGCATAAGTATCGTTTCCGACTATATTCTACAAAAAATCATGGCATGTGATGTATAAGTTTAAGACACTGCCACTATTCAACGAATGGAATTTTATTGACCACAATAGACTCTTTAATGGGATCCGGATCAGATCCCAGTTTGTAGCCCACGATGCAAGTTACGTCCACTGCCGCCTGAGTGGGATTTAACAGTAGCATCACTTGATTAATTGGTGCCGGCGGACGAAAGGACTTGTACGGCGGCATTTGCATAGCCGTAGGGGGTAAAAGGCGTATTTTGCTTGGCTAAATGGGAGTAGATATTGGCTAAGACAAGTACAATTGATACAAAAAGGCGTATTACCTTCTTTACACTAGCATCGAACTGAAAATCCTTCACAGGCATTTTACTTTTGTTCAAAACCGAAATCACAATCACAGACACATGTCGGCTCGGACGGTCCTCAGTAAAGTTGAAGGTAATTTTCATGTCATCATCATCCATTAGTAGGCGTTCCTCAGTCGTGGGCGTAACTTCATCCAGATCGATCGTTATATCGGATAAATGTTTGAAGGGCAATTGAGCATTTGCTTTTATTGAGTCTGTTTCACTGGAGACCATAATCCCTTTAGATCGTGCATTCGCTTCTTCCTGCTCCACTGCGTTGGAATAATTTGACGTAACTGTCGTTAACATGGTGCTACTGATTGACGTGACAAGCATAGCATCGTCTTCGTTGCCAGTTTCCTCGCTTACTTTGAACTTCGCTTGCTCTGAATCCATACTAGATAGAAGAATATTAGATTTATCCAATAAATCAGTATTGCCATTTTGCTCTTTTGTTCTTGTATTTGATTTAGAGCACGCTTCAACTGGTTTAAACTTGTCTCTAGCTAAATCGTTTAGCGTTACTTTCTCAATATCTCTGCAATTATATCGTAGAATAAAAAGGATTGTTTAGCTTTAGAAAAACTATACGGTACTCACTTCTTAAAGTGGCCGACACGTTCTGTAGCGTGCAAATTCTGTTTAAACAGCTCGGCACTCAATTTATCAATTTCGCGCAGTTCTCGAAAAGCGCGTTTTTCGGAGAGTTCTTCCGTGACCTGTCCCTCAGACTTTTTCGCCTCTACTATAGCACGAATGTTCACCGGCTCAAGTAATTCAAAGTTTCCAAACACTGCATTAGATGAGTTTTCTGCTCGTGAACAGTCTGTTTCTTCCTTGGATAAGCTGCCGAAAATTTCATTCAGTTCCTCTAGCGTTTTTGAAGTCGCCTGCGTTGCGTTGGAAGAAGTGTTTGCAGTGGAAGTTGCTGTTGCAGCAGATACAACAGTATCCGAAGGTGGAGCTGCTGCCAACGTGTCCGTAACCCCCAGCAATTCAGCAAGCAGATTGGCATTATTATTATTAGCTATAGGTGAGGGCTGCGTAACACTATTTATTGATGTTGATTGCTCTTTGCTTTTTGGATGCACGACTGCGCTTTTATAGCGTTTCATTACTGTCAGCAGCAAATCATTGGTCTCAAGAGTGTCAGCTAGAGTTGGTAAAATAGTAAGACGACTTTTGAAATTAGGACTAGCTACGCACCCGTTAACTCTTCATCCGCCTGCTCAACCATTCCGAGTAGGTGTTGTAATATGGGCTTGTGTCGCTTGCAAGCCATATACAGTTCTCGTATAAGATTCATAGTCTCACTGCCCTCCTCCACTTCTTTTCCACCATCAGATTCGTATGTGGCAAGCATCTGGTCTAACAGACCCACAGTATTTTCCACCTCGTGCAACTCGCTTTTGTGCTGCAGTCTGAGTTCGGTGCGACGCGCTTCCTGAAATAACATAGGTAAGAGATTTGTGTTCATTGTGCGTTTATAGGTGATCCGTGGCTAACCTGATTAACGCGATACTGTATAAGCAAATTAGCACGTTTGAAGTTTTCTGGATCACCACTATTGATCAACTTCGACAGCATTTCCTCGTCAATACCCAGCGTGCTCTCCTTTTTAGCCACCACTACACCGGCTGTGTTGCCGTGTTCCACTTCGCCCTCTTTATTTAGATTATCGTAAGCTTCGCGTATTTTGTTCTTCTGTGGATATTCCGTTGTCCACAACAATAGACACTCCATTATGCGCTGCTTTATAGCTGTGGGCGTCTCAGCGCCCTGATATTTTTTCGAAACCATGCGAATCAGATCGTTGAGGAAACGAAATTTTGCTACCTCATCCTGAAACTCCGTGCCACATTTGGACATGCACTCCTCGAGTAACTGCAACAGTACAAAGGGAAAAAATCGTTAACGACCATAAGCTCAGAAAGAGCCATAAGTGTGTGTTGCTGGAAAAACGGAAGAAGCACTGCATGCATAGTTGCAATCTCGCCTTCCCTCATTCCTCTTTTTACCTCGATAGCTCTGGTCGATTCGGTGACATTCCGGGAACGTATTTTCGATACGAGTATTTCCTGCGCTTTGTGCACATTATTTCGAGCCACCATACAGAACATTTGCACGCCCAGTTCATCCACAGTATCTCTAGATGGGTTTGTTGCTCGTTCTGCGCAGAGAAACGTAAATGTAAAAGGGGCACTTTGCAGGAATGCAACTTACCCAGCATCTCTTCCATAATATTTTCGTCTGTAGTCATGCTGTTACTCTTCTAGTTTTTGCGTGTAAGTACTTTTAAATGAAATGCAATGCACTTATAATCACAGAATATGCTATGCTGTTAAAGTAATCTTGTTATATTCGCCAACCGCCGACTAATTTTTACTATCTTGTGTTTTTTTACTGCATTTGTCATTACTGTCATTCAGAGCTGCCATTCAAAATAATGCAATTATTTTACCTTAGTTGTTTAATTGTGAACAGCAGAACTGAAGAGTAGGGAGAAAAAGCGAAAAAGCAAACAACAGAAAAGAGAGATCGGTCGATGAAAATTTATTTTCAAGGCGCAGGAATTTCGTACAAGAAAAGTGAATTCAAACGTATAAAAAATATTGGAATATCTGAAGTATAGTAATTACAGGACAAAAGAGCGTGCATGCGAGAGTCGAGCAAACGCAAAAGAAATATTTGGTTGTGCCTGCCCTCCTCCGTCCTCCAGCCCGAATCGTGTGCTAGGGCTGCTTCGTTTCGTTGGAAAAAGGCTTCACTTCCCATAACGTCATAACATGGGTGCATTCACTAGCAGGCAAAATGTCGCCGTGGAGGAATCAGAGCAGAGCTCAAACCATTACAAATATCCGCCCCGTTCGGGAAATTTCTTTGGCAGCCATTTCATCATGGGTGGCGAACGCTTCGACGTTCCTCAGCCGGAGTCTTACTTGTTTGGTGAAAACTCAGACCTGAATTTTCTTGGTAATCGCCCCACTGCATTCCCTTACCCGCCACCACAGGCTACTGAACCCACTAAAACGCTGAAGAGTCTGGTGAATATACGCAAAGAATCGGTGCGTTTTGTGCGTGTAGCGGCAGAGGAGAAGCAAGTGCCGCCGGACTCTATTATTATAGCTCCCAGCAACGCGAACAGCAGCAAATCGAAGAGCCAAGAACAGTTGGATGGAAATGCACTTTGCACGAGCGGTGGCGGAGACGGCGGCGCACAGACACCTTACTCGTACAACATTGAATTTACATTCGATTCGGACGTTAAGTGCGCCATCACAGTTTACTACTTCTGCACGGAGGAGGTCAGCCCTAGTGGTGTGACACTGGTCCCGCGTGATGGCCTCATATCTGAAACTTACCACTATGAAAAGGGCTTAAATCAATACTTCTCGCAGTCCGGGCACGTCTTCAACCCGCAATTGATACCCGAAGACGATTTGATCTACAATCCGACGAAGGAGCAATACCCGGTAGCCATACACTGTGTCGTCGAGGAAGGCAACGAAGAGTGTCGCCAGTCTCACACCACGATCTGCGTTATTGACCATCATCCCGAGAGCAACAGCTACGTATTGCGTGCGCTGAAGCAAAAAATCTTTGTTGATGGACTTTGTTATTTGTTACAAGAGATTTACGGTATTGAGAATAAGGTAATTGCTGCATCTGAGGAAAACGGTGTATCGAGAAATGTGAAAATTGTTTGTATCTTCTTGCAGGCAGTAAACAAAAGCTCAATAGACGAGGAGGAAATCGATGATCATGGTAGTGAATGCGTCATATGCATGAGCGAGACACGCGATACGCTTATCTTGCCTTGTCGCCATTTATGTCTGTGCAATTCATGCGCTGACTCGCTGCGCTATCAGGCCAATAACTGCCCCATTTGCCGCGCCCCATTCCGTGCCCTGCTTCAGATACGCGCCGTACAGAAGGGTGTTAGTTCGCACGCGGTGCATCAAAACACACCAACAGGGGAGCCCGCTGCATGCGACCATGTGCACGTGCCGCCCGGCTACATTCCGGTTTCTTTGATTGAAGCCCTAAACGGCCCACCTCAGTATGTGCCCAAGATAAGGTAATTGTTTGCTCTATACCAGCTTAAGGATTTCTTTAAAATTCGTACATTGTTTATTTTAGATCCAGCGAAGGCGACGTCACAGATGGTGGCACCAATATTGGTGCTAATGAAAAAAATAAAGCCACATCACCGCTGAAGCCCAATAGTGGCCAGCGTCGCAACAAGAGCAAAAAAAATGTTTCGACTTCGACCAACACCAGCGAAGTAAGTACCATAACTACAGGTGTCCCAAATGCCAACACTGCTCATTCCGTGGTGGAAATCGGCAGTGACAGCGGAGCACACAAAATGCCACCAAGCGCTGATAAAAACGAAAAGTCACACCCGCGTGCTGCTCAAGACAAGCTGCAGATCGTAAATGAGAGGAACAGTTTGAAGCTACCTAAGACCAAGCGACAGAATGCCAGCAGTGCTAACAACAGCAGCTCTTCCAGCTCCCACAATGACGCGGATGAGGACAGCGAAAATGAGAAATTATCGCCGCTGCTATCGCCCGGCAACAAGTGCAAAACGACGTCCACCCCATTGGGCAAAGTACTGAGCATCAACAACGATAGCGACAATGATGGCGAACAGCGTGATGATGACGTAGAGCAAACGGAAGTGTCCATAGTAAAGGGCAGCACGCCCAGCTCAACTCTTATAAAACACAAACATCAAGACTTGAATTCAGCTGGAGATAGTGGAGGCATTCATGGCTCTGTAGCCGACAATGTCGTCGTTGCTATAAATGCAGAAGATTCGGACTACTACACGCCAGAAGACACGCAGAACTCCATACTTAGTCCGTTGTGTCCAGATCGTGCTAAAAGTGGCGACAAACTGGGCAGTTTGAAGGGAATTAATGCGGCGGGCAGTTTCAAGAACGCTAACAGTCTAATTAAAAAGAACTTGCATAAGAAGTCCACATCCGTTGGCAACATTGTAGGCCCGGCTGGTGGCGGAAATAGCGGCACCGGCGACCTAAAGGGCAATGTAAGCTCCTTGCCAGGTGAGTGATAGCTAACCTCGTAACTGAAGTTTTGTGTTCTACATATATAAATCTACGTAGATATGCTTGACAGTCCCTTAAACAATGGCGGCAACAACACAGTCTCCACTCGCAGTTCCAGTGATAGCTACTCCTCTAGCTCATCCACGAAGCAACTGCTTAGCTCGAATGGCGCCACCGCAGCTGTGACCAATATCATAGTGGACGATAAGACCGCACTTCAGAATGCGGTCAATGTATGAATGTGTATGTCTGGCCATTTGCCTGTCTGCCGGGCAGAGCGCTTGCAAGTGTTACACAACTCGTCTTTTTGATTTTTGTATTAATTTTTGCATTATTTTTGGCGTGTTGGGTAAATACGGTTACATACATACAAACAGTATATGTAGTAAACTACAATCTTATTAAATTATCACAAAAAAACAATAAACAAAATATTTAAGTAAACTTGTAAATGCATTCTCGACCTTACCTTTCTATTCATGTAATTCTTTTGCAAGAAATGTATTTGAATTGGACGAACTCTTACCGAACATTATTTTTAAAGAAAACTTGGTTTCTTTCCTTTCATAAAAGTTTATAAAAACCGAAACTATTCTACTCAACCAGCGATTGGATAGTATAAATGCCACCGCCGCCTATACGGGAACACTAACGTAGAATATGATCTCTTTAAAAACATTGATACATGGTCATATTATGTACAAAAGAAATTAATATGCCCGTCGAATTTAAGAAAACTTGGTCTATTTAATACTATTCGTTTAAATTTTACATTTGACGTAGTTAAAAAGTTGCACATTTTAATTCATTTGTTTTTTGCACATACACACACACTCAAAAAGGGAGTTGATTTTAGTCGGCGAAAGCCCGTCACTTTCTAAGGTACGGGTTTCTCAATGTCCTCTGAATATTTCCAACTTCCTACTTAAAACTAAAAAAGCACACACACACACCACATCCAAATCAGTTGCATTAAGCTTTCAGTTCGAATTTGAGTTACGCCTAGGGTTGCTATTATTTGAGTTGTCGTCATTTGCATTTGTCGCATTGTCATTGTTTACATTCGGGGCGGGCGGCTCCACGTTGAGGACGCGTTCCCGATTGCGCAGCGAGTGTATGCAGGCAAGCATGCGTATCATGAAGGACGCGGGTACGGTGATGGTGTCCTTCGTTTGCTCCAACATAATCGCATTGCGTTTCATGAGCTAAATCAGATAAATAAATAAAGAAGCAAAACCAATATAAAACGAATTAATGCGGAGCTCTGAGAAGTTGCTGGAGCTTACTTGTTCCGCTTCGGCTTCGTCGAAATTGCTCTGCTGCAAAATTGGCGCCCAGACTTTCACATCATAATCGATGCCCGAACTAGCCAAATATGGCAGCTCCGGATGTGGCTGCAGACAGTTGACTACATGGTTGTCGGCCTGCATGAGCATCACCAGCTTACCTGTCCGCCGGTCCCACGTAAAGATGTGCCCACAGTCCGAGCCGGACATTATGTAGTTGTTTCCCCAAAAGGTGGCCTCTTTGATCATAGTTCGCGCATTACGATGCCCCACAAATTTCATGCGCAAATAATCGAACACCGGATCCGCCTCCTCGTCGGGCCCCTGCTCCTCGCCTTCAGTAGCACCATTGGCATCCATGTCAAGCTCAGCCAGTTCTTCGTTGAGAGTGGCTTCCTCGTCCTGCTGTTGTGTATTCTTGTGAACATTTGTGCTGGCCGCGCTTGTTGTTGTCCCTGTACCCGTTGCTGTTGCGGCAGCATTGGCCGCAACGCGCAAAGTGCGACTCGCCGCACTGCGCCACGCATTCGATGTAGAAGGAACTGAGTCTGCAAAACAAAAAAGGTAATATTTAAATGCATTCATGACGTCGTCTCCCCGATAGGTTCTGCTCGTACCATTCGCTTGTCCCGCCGCTGCCACAGAAGCCAGGAGTGTGGCTTGATTCTCGCGATTCAGTTCTTGCGTTTGGCCGGCGAGCCCGATGCGTGTGCGCGGGTCGTTCAGCATGCGTGATATAACTTCGGTCATGCGGCTCATGATGTTGGCCTGCAGCTGCGGACGCACCTGGCCGATTTCAACGCGACCGCTGAGATCGCGATCCGGCCGCGCTTCCGGCCCGGTGTCGGACCAGTCGCCCCGCAGTCGCAGTCGGCGCGTCACTTGCTCAGCAGTCAGCGGCGGAAGGGGCGCGTTTCCTGTGTCCACGTAACGCCCATTGGTGTAGAGCTCCTGCACGTCGACGCCATCCTGCTTCAGATCGAACAGGTACAGGTACTCTGAAGAGTAACTGACGAGTAGATCCGACTCATCGGGACTGTACTTGACACAGGTAACGCGATAGTGCCTCTTTGTGGGAAGCGGAATCGGATAAGCTTTGACGGGACGAGTGTGGCGCTCCTTGGTCGGTACGGAGCTGTCGCTGAAGTCAATCACAGAAAGATAGCGGCGATCGTAGATGCGCACAATGGCATCCGAGCTGCCCACCGCCAGGTAATAGTTGCTGATAGGTGACAAGTCCATCGCATTTACGGCAGACGGACTGAAGATTAGTATATTGTCCTTACAGCATGTCTTGTGGCAGCTGAAAGCAAGTACGCCATATAATTGTGCGAAAATAAGATTTCAGCCTTAATGAAACCTACCTAGAGACCTGTCGCAAGTCGAACAATCGCACAGTGCCGTCCTCGCCGCAACTCATGAAGGAACGTGGCTCAGAGGGTACTGTCAACACCTCGTATGTGGTTCCACTCTTATGACAGTTAAAAAAGCTCAAAATCGTCTCCGGATCAGAGCGCTCATAGGTGGGCACTGCACTGCCGTTGTGCCACACCCCGCCCGACGGCCTCCGCCTACGCTTGATGTAGGGCGCCAAGAGTTCAGTGTACATGACAATTCCGTCGCCGGAGCATGACACAATGGCGTGATCATTGGACTGCGGCATGAAACGTGCCGAGAATATGTTGGCATGGTGTGCTGTCTTGTACTGTAGCAGCACCTCTTGGGTGTGTGGATTTGTGATGGCAATGAACTGGTCGTCCGAGCCTGAGAGCAGATACTCCCCCGTATCGTTCCAATGCACTGTATTCACGCAACCCGTGTGTATCGGCAGGCGACAAAGTAAATCCAAACGTTGCACATAGTCCAAGGAATCTGAAGCATGAAAAGAAACGTGTAAGTGAAAGTATTGTATGTATTTAGCTCGTGCACGCACCTTTGAAGCTGGCAACTAGATTCTGGCGGGCTGCTCTAGCCTGATACAAATTCTGATTGTAAATGCTGCGAAAAACGCTGTCCCTGCGTGGTTCGCGGGACATGATCTTGAGCTTGTGGCGAGTGCTGCGTCTACCTTATCGTTCACTTTGCGTGTGCAATCGTTTTTTTGGCCCGCTATGAAAGTAGTCGCCGGCTAGATAAGCGTACCTGCAAAACACGGTTTTTCAGTTGACTAATGAGTGCTGTTGTAGTTTTTTTGTAGCTTGTGTTTTTTACAGGTAAACATTTCTACTACCGCAGGCTGGCAATCGAGCGGATACATACATAAATAGATAAGGAGCCGCGTCGTGGCATTATTCCAAAACCTGTGCACTCAAGAAACTATTTGAGAAGACGCTTGACTGGCGAAATGTGCAAATTTACAAACGTCGAGTGCCTGCCTATCCTACATAATTTCAATCTTGCATATTTATGTATTTCACAAAGAAAACCTCGAATAACGTAGTAAAAAAGCTTGCGCGATTTTAGGTTCTTTTAATTTTTATATGAAGTTCTGTTTGAATTCAAATTTGAATTTTTATTGAATTCTAAATATTAAATGTCTAAATGTTTACACCTATGTAGCTTGAATACCTTAAATTGATAGTTGTATGCAGTCGGCTTGAGCCAGACCTGTAAAAGATTCAAATCAAAATCGATTTACAAATCAACTGATTTAAATTTTTGATTTAAAAATCAACTCCACAAATCGATTTAAATTTCTGATTTTCAAATCAGGCACCACCAATCATATTGATTTGAATCAAAAAACTCAAATCAGCCCTTGTCTGATTCAAATCACAAATCAAAAAAGTTGATTTTGATTTGAAATCAAAAAGCACCAATCGATTGGCCGCTGGGCTGATTCAAATCAATTTTGGCCAAATCACCACATTAAGTAAGCTACACAGAGCTCTGTATTAGAAGGAAAGTTGTGGATTTGAGTAGCAGGTATAAGATGCTACAAAATAGTATGCACAATAAAAAAACAACAATTTATGTGTTTTTTTTTCAAAATATATGAATGTATACGAGGAGTGTCTGTATATAAATACATTACTTTGTTCTTTTCCTAAACCATCAAATTTTAATAAATGCATATGCATATATTTGACATATTATATGTATATTATACTTAACATGTTATGTTTCCTGGAACAGCAGGTAGAAATTCATTACACTTTTGTGGCGGCAGTGGTTTGCACAAAAGTATACCTCTTTTGTGCGGGTGCGCTAAGAACGGATGCGAGACAGTGATGCCTATTTTTGTTCAAAACCTCCAAAAATAATGCGATTCACTCAGCTTAATTTCACGAAACGCAAACTGCTTCGAAAATGTTACGGACTAATAATAGTGTCTTCAAAATAAACAAACAATGGCACTAAAATAGATATCAGACGATAAATGCATTTTCATAAACGTATCAGCTTTAAAAATGCACCAAATCTGGTACGAATTTCACAACGTTGACATCACTGATAGAAGTGTCATATGAAACAGGGCTGCTTTTTCCTCCCAAATAAATACTTTTCTTGCAATTTTCGGTGAAGAAATATGAACGAATAATTACATATTTCACTCTCATTTCAATAAAATAAATGTATTACTTTAAGTTGTTTGTATTTACATATGATTTGTTCACGATTCTAAGTAATTATTCTTATTTTTGAGGAACGAATTTATCTTTGATATTTTTGGTACTATTTCGAAGTATACATTTTATTACTGCTCTGTCATCCTTTTGCACACTTGATTTCAAGACTTGATTTGAAATCAAATAAAGATTGGTAAATCAGATTTGGAAATTTGCTGATTTAAATCAAGTGATTGGTAAATCAGATTTTCACTTTTGATTTGTGAGGGCTGATATATAAATCAAAGGCCACAAATCGATTGGGATTTGAATCAGAAAAAGATGAATCGATTGGCTATGCTTGATTGGAAAATCAGTTTTTAAATCAAATAGGGTAAAATCACTGATTCAAATCAAATCTGATTGAACTCTTCACAACTCTGGCTTGAGCTTCAAACTATTTTTGTTCCCAATTTACACCCGGAAATATTTCTCATGACATTTTTCTTTCTTCTCTTTTGTTTTTATTATTTTATCATTCATGTTTTTTTTTTGCAAATATCAATACAAAGTTTTTTTACTCGTCTCATTTGTTTTTTATTTCCTAGTCAAATGAACTTGGGAATTGTCCCACGCCAATTGCAGAATTTGGAAACCCCTACATACTATGAATATATTAAAATGCATGCTGAAATCCTTCTTTAATTTTGAGTAGCTAAAATTTGAATTTAATTGCTACTTGGAATTATTGCAATTTCGACCTAAGAGCGAGGAAGTCAAAAAATATTGCTTTATGTAATCAGCTTGTTCATTCATAGCTAATAAAGATAAGCAGCGGTTAAATAATGACTAAAATAAAAGATTATTTAACAACAATGAAAATTTGCAATGATAAGATAAGCAACAGCCGTAGCCGGACCATGCGATAAAGCAACGGCGAATGTAAACAAAATTTTTGGCGAAAATAGTCGTACGTTCAGAGGAGTCCACTTGGTCAACCTTTTAATGTAGCATCCTACAGATACCATTTTCCAAGACAACCTCTATATAAAAAGTTATGCTAGCACCAGATACCAAAAACTATGTTCAGTCGGTCTTTAGTTAAAAAAAACTTTCCGAAAAGCAGTGTGGCGCAAATAAGCAAACAACTTTTCAATAGCTGTGATACTGAAAAGTCTTGCTTAGAAATAGAAAACAATGCAAAACAAGCAAGGGTATGAATAGCAGCTCCAACGCCGTCAGTACCCTAACGACAGAGAGAAGCAAGAAATGCAGTCAAAACAAGACAACCTTGACTGCATTCTCAGTCCACTGCAACTAGTACGTATGTGCATTCGCGTTTGGTGTATTTTAAAAGAGCGGTGGAACAACAGGTATAAATTAGGAATAAACTTCAAGTGCGAAAATGCTGGCATTGGAAAACTGTCACAAATTGCGAAAATACCGCGCTGAGAACATTAGGCTTCAATGTAGCAATCAATATAGGCAAAAATAATTAACACGGAACCACTACAAGAAATTGCATATGCATTTTCAAAAATGCATTTCTGGGTCACTCGCATTCAAATACACCCAATTCTGTTCCAGATAAAACCGTGTAAAAAAGATCTGAGGTACATACATACATACATAGAAAAAAAGGGGATTAGTGCCATATCCTTCAACCCTGTAAATAATACGGCTAGTAAAAATATTTTTCTTCAAAATTGCAATCAAATAGCATTTTTTAATCGTGCTAAATCGAATGAAATCGTATAAAAACGGAATCAATATTTTTTCTAGACCGTGTTAAATCAAAACCGTGTAAAATCAGAATTGGGTGTGCATGCGATTGAATAAAGTGGAAAATATTTACAGTTATTTGTGGTCACAAACCGAAGTATTTCGCTCTGTTGTTGCTGGGTTCAGCGCGCTTTCAAGGTAAGTATGTAGAAAGGAGCGTCGCCTTGGATTGCCATTGATTTTAAGAACCTTGAATTTTGTTTGCTCGTTTCGCCTAAGTATACATATTTAAATTTTAAATTATCAAAGTAAATTAAGAAAGTACATAAATACATATACGAAATATTTTCACTAAAAATGCACTTCTTGAGATAAGTAATTATGAAATTTTAATATCTAACAATTTCGTTAAGTGTTGATGCCCTCTAGTCTATAAAAAGCGTAAGTAAAGGTACCTGGGGCAACGATAGTGCTTGCACGTCATGTGCACTCCTACCTCCTACAACACGCATCTGCACAATTCTACATACCCCATTTCTCCTACCACCCGATTTAATGGAAAGTTGCCAATTGATTTACACTCACATTGCCCTTTTAACGTCCTGCGACGATATTATTAAATTCAATATGTATGTATGTACATATGTTTGTACAACTTTCTTTGTGTTCAATGTTCCGTCTTTTCGGGTTCTTACCTATTTCAAATGGATTTATAAAGACCTCATATTTAAATTTCTTTATTTCGCAGCAGACGAGCTTTTTTCGATTTTCCACAGGCAACGCACAAGTACTCGAAATCGTAGGCAATTTAGTTTATTATTATCAGATTTTTATGTCCGCCTTCGTTTAATTTCTACCTGTCTCCCACAGTTTGGACACTTCACTTCTTACAACAGGGAAATACTCAAAGCGCAAAGAATCTGAAAATACATTGCAAACGATCAGCTGTTTTTTGTTTTGTTTACTTTTTTTGTGGCCTTTTCTGGTTTTTGGACAGCTGTCAGATATTGCGAATAGGCTGCAACAGTGTTGCATCTTTACATCAGCATTTTTTCCGTAAATCAATTCACAGTCACAAGTCACATCTCTATCTCAAAATCGGCAATGCAATTGCAATTTGCAAATGCTAGAGAGCTGCAATTTGACTTGAAATATATGTCTGCGGTGGTTTTTTGATTTCGTATACAAACGAAATTGGAAACTTAATTGTACAATTATGAGCTGCACTTACGCTGATGGTCTTTCGCCCTACGAAAACAAAGGAGTTTTAGGCTTGGCGGAAGTAAGTAGTGAAATCCTCGAATTCATGAATTCCATGATTCGCATATGTATTATGGTTCCTAGAAATTTGAAGATGCTACAGAAATGGAGGAGAAGTGCGCCAAATTGGCGGAATGGCTGGTGCAGGCCAAGCACGTCGTTGTGCATACTGGTGCTGGCATAAGCACATCTGCTGGCATTCCGGATTTCAGAGGTCCCAAAGGTGTATGGACACTGGAGCAGCGTGGCGAGAAGCCGAATCTTGACATTTCCTTTAATGATGCCATGCCCACTAAAACTCATATGGCACTGAGAGCACTGACTGAGCGAGGCTACGTGCATTACGTGGTAAGTCAGAATATCGATGGACTGCATTTGAAGTCGGGGCTAACGCGGAAACATGTAGCCGAACTGCATGGCAACATGTTCATTGAGCAGTGCAGTAAATGCAGGCGTCAATTTGTGCGCTCCAGCGCCGCCGAAACCGTGGGTCAAAAGCCTTGCGGTGGTGGCGTTTGCCCTGCTGGTAATGGCACTTCTGCAAAGAGGGAACGTGCTTGTCGTGGTGGCGTGTTGCTCGATAATGTGCTCGACTGGGAGCATGACTTACCGGAACGAGATCTAAATATGGCACTAATGCATTCCACGTAAGCTAGATATTTGTTTGTCAACATGGGGATATATTACTAAAAGTCGTGTCGGTTCTCTTACAGTTTGGCTGATCTTAATATAGCACTTGGTACTACCCTACAAATCATTCCAAGTGGCAATCTGCCACTGAAGAACAAAAGGCGTGGTGGTAAACTGGTTATCTGTAACCTGCAGCCTACAAAACATGTACTTTGACCCCGCTCCTCAGCATACAAATACTCACCAATTTCGTTGCAGGACAAGAAGGCGGACTTACTTATTTCAGCGTATGTAGACGAGATACTCGCCAAGGTATGCAAGCGTCTAGGTATTGAGATACCAGTCTACAATCCGCTCGACGATCCTACCAAACAATTGCAAGCATCCACAAAGCAACTCCAACATCAATCTGAACAACAAATAAAATCACAGCTCCGCTTGGAATGGACACTTCCCGCGCAAACGGTCAAGGGGCTGGAGAAAGAGTACGCGAACAAACTGAAGGAGGCCGCACAGAGACGCAAAAACAAGTACACACCCTGTATAAAGCAGGAAAAATTACAAAGGAAGAAACGCCGTGTCAAGGACGAGCTTGAAATAAAAATCGAGGAGGAAAATGATGAGCAAAGTGCTGACCTTTAATTTGCGTTTCCTGCCTGCATTTGCATTTGAGTCACAAACCTTCGTAGTGATTTCAAGCATTTTACAAATGAAACTACATTTAAATCTTTTTATGAAATATTCTTTATAAATACATACACATTGTATGTATTCGTAAGTTTTTTCTTCATACTACTTGGGTATTGTATTTTGATATTTTGTATACTTACCCTATAAGCAATTCAGTAGTCGACTACGAAAATAACGCACTTATAGTTGATTTTTCAGTAGTCGACTACAAAAATAACACACTTATAGCTAACTTTTATGACCTAACTATAAGCTAACTACAATGTAGTGCAGAACTGCCCCAAAATCAAAGCGAGCTGTTTGCTTTCTTCTTTTTTGCTATTTGCTTTTTTTGAATATTTTTCATTTATTTATGTGCATTGTGAAATTGAAATTGAAAAATCAAAGCAAGCTGTTTGTTTTCTTTCCTTTTTGTTTTATATATTTGTCAGAAAACTTTTGCATTGGAAAATTTCAATCAGTTGCTCAGAAGGAAATGGAAGCATTTATCAAAAACCAAATATTTTTTGCCAAATTATGGAAATATGATGATATATTATCTTAAACAGGCAACGATTTTACAGCATACTAGTTTAGTTGAATAGCTTCATATGAAATTAGTTAGCTATAACTAAAAAAAATTAGCTAACTTCTAAACAACTAACTTTTAGCTAACTTCAAAGTAACCGACTTTAAGTTAGTTGAAAAGTCATCGAAGGGTAATCGGGACTGACTACTGCCTAGGACATCGCAATGTTAAAAAAGTCAGTCATTTCCACTGAAAGTAGTCGAAGAATAGTCAGCTATGGTTGCGAAGTAGTTAGCTTATAGTGCACTAAAAGTTAGTTGAGTTGCCGGTAGGGTATGGCTTGCGTAAGGACAATTGTTCTTCAGTGTGCATTCTTCTATATTATTGACTATATATTTTCTATTTACTTATCGCTATCATTTACAAATGCGTTTATCGCAGAAAGAAATGTGTGTTTTAATATCTTGAAAAAATTTATTAAAACTGTCGAAAAACGATATTGCTTTTTATAAATATTTTCGTGTTTTTTCATAAAATCGGCCAACGCTGAAGTATGTTTTTTAAATGTGTAATAACTAGATTTCAATAATAAAATCTACGATAAATTGTATAGCCAACAAAATAGGCCAACGATTAAAAATTGTCTTTCATCAGATCAAGTCTATTAGTAGAGCCCAACCCGACCGAACGCTCGGTTACCGAACAGTTCGGCCAAAAGGTTCGGTCTCGGCTACAAAAGGCCGAGTATTTAGCCGAACAGTTGAGGAACCAATTGTATAGTTTTAAACAAAATTTAAATTTTTTAATAATACTTTTTATTGTTTTTTCATCCATCAGATGCTTAATGTAGGTATTTATATCTCAAAAGAATTGGTTTTTATAATAAAATGTATTTTTTCCTAAAAATGTATAAATTTATTTTCATTAAAATTCTTCTTCTTTTTTTTGCATATGTATTCGAAAGGTTCGGTCTCGGTCTCGGCCGAACATTAAAAAAAGGCCGAACGCTCGGTCTCGGCTAAAATTTCAGGTTCGGTCGGGCTCTATCTATTAGTTTGTAATTTCGTTAAAAATTTTGTCAAGTGAGATATGCTTCAATAATTGTACTTTTTTCTTTTTGGTTCTTCAAGTTACAAATATTGCAAATAATAAAGAAAATCATTTCTTTGACTATTTCAACATAATTCGTTTTGTTTTGCGTTCTTGCTTCATTTGCTTGTACTTAATAGAGCATTCATGCTTTTTATAATTTCATTTGGTTACATCTCTTTCAGTGAAGACTTGTCTCTTTCAGTTTGCATGTCAGGAATTGCGATTCCAGCTTCATATCGACAAAAAAATGGAGGCGTGACAATTGTTCTACAGCAGCACAATTCTGCATTTCTCCCTTCATATTGCATTGCCTTGTGAATATGAAAGTGTAACCTGGCTGGCTGGTTTTGACTTAACTGATCATGCTAATTAAAGCATATAACCAAAGAAGCTGTCTTTTACTTGAGTGAACTGACTTGTAGCTATCTTGAATTTGAGCAGAAACGCAAGCACGTAGGTAACAGGAGTGTAGCACCACGGGCATCTCTTTCCAAAGAAAATTGAAGTGCCTTTTCAACTGGCTAAATGCATGAATATGTTTGTTGCAAGTTCAATTTTGTAAACATCTGCTCTATTCCACATTTCTACATTTTCGTTCAATCGAAAGTTATTGGAGTACGTTTTAATTATTCCATTACGCTTGAAATTGGCACTTGACTTTTTATATCTTTCAGAGATTAATTTTCCCGAAAGTGTCTCTCGCTCTAACCAAAAGAATGCCACTTCATTCATTTAGCTGTGTTGGCGCTTCGGACTAGATCCACTCTTTAACAGAAAAGCTAGATTTGACTAAAATAAAATGAATTTGCAATATTGTAAATGTGTAATGTAAGATCTGGCATATATGTTTGTATGTATTTTATTTTATTTATGCAATTAAAGTTAAGAAACATTGCTTATACTTTTGCTTGGCTTGGCTTCACTTTGCTCTTATTTTCTGGCTTACGAATTAAAAACAACGCATTTCACACTTTATACTTGTCTCCTACTCACAATATTAGATCATTTTGTATATGTATATACTTATCTCATATCAAAACATTGTATTTATTTAGTTGTCTTCTGCTTGTTATCGTCTTACGACTAAACTGCTGCTTAATATATTTTTCCATCTCTATTTTCTAAGAATAAATATAAATTGTATGAATTATTGACGCATGTAGTACGTATGTAGCTATGTATGTATGTATAAAGTTCATTACATAACAATCGAAATATATATAATGTGTATATAGAATATAAATCATTTCGTCAGTTTTATGTAAAAAAAAACATTTTTAATAGAAAATACATCTACAGAGTAATAATTACGTACATACATATATATATATATATATACATATATATATATAAAGGTGGCTTAAATGTGAGGAACAAATTTGGTGTTTCCATTCTTGTTCCTCCAAGTAGACGCAGACACATCCACTTGCAAAACACACTACTACAACTAATGTCAAGTTCAATGTTAAAAATATGAAAAATGTGCAACTTATTTTTGTATGTATTTTCTGCACTGAAGATAGCTAGCACTACAAAAATACAACAATGTAGTAATAAAATCTGTTAATTTCGTAAATTTAATAGCGTTTTAAATGCGCAAGAGAACCGTAGACGCTACATTAGAAGCCGTATTTATATAAAATAGGTATAATTGCCACTTATTTCTCATTGCATAGTAAAAATATTGCAAGTTTTAAGATAAAAAGAAAGCAGATGTGACAATTTTAAATGATTGCGATAGGCAGCGTTATTTTACATAAATAAAAAAGTTCCAATATGTAGTTTAATTAATTTTCGACCATTGGGTCACAGGCTACGTTCGTTATGTATATATAACCTTACAGCAATATTAAAGCACAGCATATCGTCACCCTCATTTAAAAATTTCCTAACTTCAAATTCTTCTAAACAGAATATTTATAGACTTTTATAAAGTGCGTCCATCAATACACCTACGTCATATAGCTATGCATAAAAAACGGAAGATTCTATGATTCACATAGTCTGACACAGTAATGTTTTTGCATGAATCTTGGCATTATAAAAAAAGTGAATTAGGGGCCTTTCTAAATGAAGTAACGATAGGATAGTTGGGAAAGGGCTAATGCAGAAGCAGCCCAAGTTTTTTTGCTGTAGTCACTTTTCTTGCCATTTCCTTTATGCCACTGCATTGCAGTCAATTTTTTCCCGCGCTCTGGTTGATTTTATTAAGCGTGTTTGTTTTTGTGGCAGTCGCAGTTACATTGCTGTTGTTGTTGTATTTTGTTGGAGCCGTTTTTAGTAAAATTATTTTTTGAGAATTCAGACTTGCATTCGTATTACTACTATTGCTAACATTAATACTACTACTATTGCTACCGCAGTTAGTGATTGCGTTCGAATGCGTGTTGATATTGCTTGAGTTGTTGTTGCTGCTGCTGCTGCCGGTAAAACCAATCAAATTGGTGTTTTTGGTTATGTGATGCGTAAGCGGAGCTGGTGTTATCGTCACGGTGCTTGGCGCCATAGCATTCATGGCGGCTGTCTGATTCGATGCCGCCAGCGAGGAGGCTGGAACGATCGTTGTCACGCCGTTTTCATGTTGTATCGTATTCTTGCTACTGTAGATTGCTTGCATTTTCCCATGAGATCCTACAGCAGTGCTCGCGCCAACAATTTGAGTTATTTTCACTGCTCCAGTTGCGGTGCCAGAAATACGATTCTAAAAGCAGAAGAGAGAGCGAGTGTAAGTATTGACCAGCAAACAGTGTTATGTTTTTTTGCGTACGATTTGTGGCTGGTGCAGCCCACTACTTGGGGGCAGCTGCTGTTTGCGATTCTGCAGCACTTTAGCCGCCACTTCATTTCCCGTTAGCAGTAGGTTCTGGTGTTGTCCTTGAATCTGCACGCCACTGGCAAGAAACATAGTTTGCACACAGCTGCCAGGGCGCGTTAGCAACTTTCTCTCCATGTCCTCCTGCTGTAAAACATACGAATCATTATTTTGAACTGTTCATCGTGTTTACAATGTGGTTGTTGGCAGTACTCACCAATGGACTTGCCGATTTGCGATCCAACGTCAACGTGTGCTCATCAAAGCCAGAATCCGAAGAATTGTCACTGAACTTCGTAGACGAGGAAGACGACGAGGAGGATGTAGGAGAACTTCCACCCGCGGAGAGCGTGGCTGTTGTCAGCGGCTGCAGTGCTTGCACATGCTGATAGTGTGGGTGTGTGTAGGGCTGACTGCCGATAATCATGTTTCCGTTGTTTGCTTTGCTGGCGGCGCTGGCCAGCACGTACGACTTGTCTACAGCGTTAATGACGTGCTTCATCTCCTGCAGATCACTGGGCTTTATGCGGACAGCCGTATTCAACTTATCCCATGAATGCTTTACAATTTTGCCCGTATCCGCTTTGATCTTGTTCAGAAAGCTGTGCGACCTGTTGTGGTTGTTGTTGACAGCAGTTGTAGTAGTCGAAACAAACGGAGCGATGGCAGTAACATTCGGCATAATAGTGGAATGTCGGGACACACAATGGGCAGTCATTTTGCTGGTGAAGGGCGGTGTGCTGCCAGCAATGATGGCTGGAATGAGACTCGTATTAATGTGCATAGCAGTCGTCGTCGTTGTTATTGTGCTATTATTTGTAGCTGCAAGGGTAGACTCAATATCGGCGCTGGTGCCTTTGCTATAATTATTGACATCACCATGTGGAAAACATTCCGATTGTCGTTTATAAAATAAATGATGCTTCTTTAGCACTGGTGTAGGGTTGACGGTAACGACTGTGGGCGTCGCGCTTTGAGGTGCTATTGCAGCCGCAGTCGGGGGTGCCAATTGCTCAAAAAGCGGCGTGGAGGCTGCATTGTTTACTGCATTATGTTCCGCCTTCTCATTTGTAACTGTTATCTTCTTTTGATGCTCTGCGCAAGGTTCATAGTAGTCCAGGTTTATTAGCAGCGCTCCACTTAGCACCGCACACTCATACACCATGCCACAGCAGGACTTGCGTTCCTGCCATTCTGTTTCATCGAAGAATTGCACTTCATCGCATGCCCGACGATTCTTGCACGGCGGCAAACATTTCCGCCGTTTGCTGCCCAGTTTAAGGGGTCTTCTTCGGTTACATTCCTGCGCTGCTGTTGTGCAGTTAGCGCCGGTAAAATTGCGCGATCTATAGGAGGAGGCGCGCGTTTCTGTCTGAAACTGCACAACGCTTGCTGCTGGGCCTGCATGATGCTCCTCATAATCACTGTCCAACGAGTCGGGGGTAGTGGGAAGAGAATGATTGTCCCAACAGTGGGTGGTGGATGTGGAGGAAGACTGGTGTTTGTCGTTCTCGCTTTTTACAGTTGCGCCGCTATTCACCACAGTTGTGTTGATTTTCTTACTCTTCTTGAAGATTTTCGAAAATTTTTCACTTATCAGAGACTTTCCGTTGTTTTGCGTATACTTGGCCGAGCAGGACGCGCTGGCGGCCCCACTCTGCTCGTTGCTGTCATCGCGATATTTTTTATATTTTGATTGAGCTTTTGTGCCTGGGCCAGCACGTGCATCCACGACCTGCCAACGGAAGGATATCGGTAAATCAATTGGTCAATTAGTATTTACAACAGATGATGCTACTTACATGTCCCCAATGCCGGTTACTACCCACGGGTAAACGTTTAAAGCGTTTCACTAGCAACACACATGCATTACAGATTTCCCCATGCCGTGGGTACTTCAGATCGAAACACTTCATCGAATCAATTTCATATTTCCGCGAATCAGTGAAACGGGAGCTGCTCGATTTGGCACGACAGATGCAGCAGCCTTCTGTAGAGCGGTAAACGCGTGGCTTGTGAAAGGAGAACATTTTTATATGCCTTGTTCTTGCGTCAAAACCCTTTTTTTTTTTTTTTTTTGTAAATGCTGTTAGATATGCGCTTTTCTACTATCTATGTTTTATATATTGGAATTAAATCGTTTTTTGTGAGAATTTTCCACTTTTTTCGTATGTACCAAGCGTTACTGCCTTACATACATATCTATGTACATATATAGTCTTAAAATAGACCCAGTGGTTCCTCAGTTGAAACAACAAGCACTGTCGTTATTTTAAACTTTTCAAGAACTTATTGATGACCATTGTTTTTTTTTGCATCTGTAGACAAAATGAAAATACAAAGAAAATTAGCGAATACATATATTTATATTGTGTCTTTATTGGTTTAAAAAATTTTATGTATGTATATGTAAACTTTTAAATAATTTTCGGGGGTTCGGCTAATACATATATACATACATAGGTACATACATACATATATAACCGATAAATAACAAATGCATGAGTGTAAGCGGTTATCCCCACTAAAATTATTATTCATACATGTCCCAATTTTATTTCGACTTGCAAGGTAATAACGAATACTGTCCGAAATCAAGTAACGAAATACAAACATAATTTGAAAAAAATGAAGCACTGCATTGGAAGAAGCAGCATGCTCCTATACCTACAATTGCAGCAATGGGTAAAGCCGGCAATTCCAGTGCTCCCACACACGCACACACACACACACACACCCTATTGTACGTTTTCTATTGCAGACTGCAGAAAAAGAAAAATTTTCAAAATGCATCGAAACAACAACCAAGCAAGCCTAGTAAACAAAAGAGCAAAAAAAATAAAAGAGAACCGAATAACAGACGAACGAAACCGATATACACACAGAGTTGCATTGACCGAACAGTGTACTTGTTGTAGCAAAAGATAAACGTATGCACAAAGAAAACCAGGTTTTTGGTATAACAAAAAGTATTTCTGGAATACATGCATATACGAAAGAAAGGAGGAATCGAAACAATGGCAGACACTTTCTTGTTGTTGTTTTGTATTAAGGCAGTTTTGCCGGGTGTTAATACAGAGTTGTAATGTGTATATGCATTTGCATGTATGTATGGATACTGTTGTAGTTGTCAATGGACGCGAACGTCGTTGAGATTTCGTAGAATTTTTCAAATTTGGATCAATTGCAATAATTACTAGTGGTTAATTTTCAAACATAGTCAAATACTATATACATAGACCACATTGACATGAAAAGAAAATATGAGCATCGTTTTATTTTCCTTTGATGCAAAAGTACCAACACTTTGTGTTAACTCTGCCAACTTACCAAAAAAACCACTCGGCCATTAATTAAGTTGGACTGAAAAAAAAGACATTTACACTGCCTAATTCTAATTAAACTCGTAAGGAATACCAAGACACGAAAATTGTTATCTTAATACGTTGCGGTCGCCAATTTAATATAATGGGCAAACTTCACTGAATGAAACAAACAAAATACATAATAATCACACATATTTCACAATATTGGAGCAGCAACGAAAAATTACGTCCAAACACAAGAGTCACAATCAAAAACTGAGCTTCGCCGAAGCATACCAAATCCGCGCAGTTACACAAATCGAAAAATGTGTGAAGAATACGAAAAAGCAGAATGTACGTGTGTGTGTGTGGCCAAAATGAAAAACGGCGTTCAATGAGTGCATGAGCGTACGTTTGACGTGAAGAATCGAAAAGCATGGAAGAGAACCAGCAACAACAATCGATGAAAAGCATACGAGCATACGGCAAAGGTAAAAACGAAAAAACGGTGGCGTCAATCAAAATCCAGAGATACACACTGCTGAACTCACGCATATCGCAAAGGCGGGTACAAACACCAACAACAAAAAGGATGCAGAAAAACAACAGCAAAAGCGAACAGAACCTGAAACGCTGTCAAGTATGGAATGACAGCGCGCGCGAGCACACACACACACGCATGCTTACCGACATACTTACCTTGCAAGTACAATGCACGAAAGTAAGGCGGAAGCAACAGTGAAATTCATATCAGAATTCAACATCTCGCTCTTTTCCGTTTTGCACGGTCTTCGATATTGACCATTGTGTGTGTGGGGCGTGTGAGAGCGAAAGAGCTGCAGACAATTGATAAAACTAGCAGCAAAACAGAAACTGAAGAACGCTGCTGATAAGTTGAGCAGCTGATCCGTTGCATTTGCAGAAGACACACACAAGCGAAAAGCCAACAAATAGAAAGAGGAACGTAAAGCAAAAACAGTACTGCCGCTTACAAAAAATAAACATTTTTTCGAAGCGGAAAAAAACATACCCTTTGCTTGAAAACTCGTGAATTATTAAACCAAAACAAGTATTTATATCTTTTAATTACTCTCCATATTTGGTATACACATGAAATTGCGTTTGTTTTTCTATTGTTAGTGGTGCATGCGTGATGACAATGACGAGCTAAAACAGCTTTCCTTTGACAGCCGCATCGATGTGTGGCAACTAAATAAAGCGCGCGCACAGTAGGGGCGCCTGGAGTTCTTGAGGCCGAAACCTACATTAGGTTCTAATGGTCATATATGTAAAGTAAGAAACAACAACCGTAATGATAAAGAGACGGAATTTGCAAAAGAAAACTTTCCGTAAACGCCTAAGGAAGTAGCAAAAGCGAAGAATGAAAAATGTCCATGCAAATTGTATTGCATCTTCATTAAAAATTAAGAGCATTGTTTAGTAACGCATTCGCCCAATCTTTAAACTTTCCATTTCAAGATCGTCGTCAGCATTATGCAAAATAAATAATATCCCATGACAACAGCAAATACGGAGAAACAAAAAATCTGGGTTAACACGCCCATATGCACCCAACGCAGCTGCAGAAGGAATACTCAAGACTCGATTTTGATGTCACAGTGAAAATCGAAACTTATTTTTCCCCGACCAATTATTTCAGGCCAAGCTTGTTCTGGTTATATTGAAACAAACGTGGCTTTCTATTTCTGAACACTGCATATATGAAATTACAGAAGACAAAGAGCAAATTATGGAAACCGGTTTCTTTTACGAAAATATAATCATCAGTGGCTGGATGGTTGGTTGTTTCTTCTGTTGCTTTTTCGTTTATCGTTTTGTTATGTGGTGGTTTTTCGTTTACATTTTTTGCATTACGTTGTGACGTGCGTAGCGCAAACTTTTATCAATTTTGCTTTTTTCTGTACGAACTGCTTCCTTCTTTTGCACCGCTCTGCTCTTGGTGGCTTGCTTTCTGGCTCTTCGGGCTTATGCTTTTTCGTGTGCTTTCAATTTTGCTTTGAGCGCGTATTTATGACACTTCGCTGCTCTTTGTATACAAACAAATCCGTGGCCGTTGATATGTGGTAGTGGTGTGGAGCGCTGTTGTGTTGGGCTGCGTGGTACATTTATTCGCTACTTTGGCGTCAGTGAAAAGTGCAAAAACTGTACTTGCGACATTTTGCGCTAATGCGCAGAAGCCGTTTAGGACAAATAAATGCAAAAATGAGTGGTAGTGGGTTGGCTGCGGCTAGTCGGTGTGTATAAGATGGATAAAATGCATTGATAACACACTTGAACGTAGAAATGATACAATGATGCAGCGTCATACATATGTATATAGGAGGAGTAAGGCGCGGATAGATACATATGTATGGTTGCATTTTATTTTTTTGTAATGTCAGGTTGAACCAGTTAAGAACGCATTGATCATTTCTCTTAACTGTCGTCTTCATCTGTGTTTGTTGAACCCAGCGGAAAAACATGCACTAACTAAATTTAGAAAGTCATCGGGCATCAGAAAAATTCGGTTACAAAATACATTTTTTAGTTGAAAACGAAAAATGTGCAAAAATGCAGGAGCGCAACAGTAAAACCTGTCACATATGTACACACAGCAAAGCAGCGCTCGCCCGCTATTTTACAACCAGTCACCATCACAAATTGGAGTTAAATCACACTCACTTTGTGCGCTCTCCTTCCACAAATATTTGCTCCCAAACATGACCACGGCAAGTCCGCGTGAATTTTTCATTTGGCGGCCTTGTTTTGTTTCATGCAACGTTGCCAGATTGCCAGGCGCTTATACACCATATTCGTTTAGTTATTTTTAAGTAAATTTTAAAAAATGTCATGGTGAATTTGGCGAAAAATCCTAATTTATTTGAGTTTTCTACAATGTAGACAATGTAGGAAAGGTACAAAACTAAAGTTTGATATGTATGTATTTACTGACTGCCAAAGAAGAACGAGACTAGCGTATCAACAAATTGTAGTAACAATACAGTTTGGTCAAAAACCTTCAACTTTACGTCTTTTGTGTCTGAGCATTTTATGGAAAAGGATTTATTTTTGTCAGTGCTATTAACTATGTATGTAGATACTTAGTTTATAAAAAGGCGACGCATTGTGCTGCTATTTACTACACTTTCTTGACGTTTTAGTTGCGTCGCAGTCTGGCAACCCTGACGGTGTGTATCTGTCGCAGAGCTGCGCTGTTGGAAATGCATACACACATGAGTACATTTACCACACAAACTCAATTGCAGCAGCAATGAGAGCGACAGCAAAGTAGATGTCGGATTATGTGGCCATGGTGTTTTCCAGCTTTCAGCCTTGCAATCGTTGAAGACGCAAGACCCACTGCAACAACACAGATTCCTTGCCACACCAGCGCACAGCCAAAAAAGAAAGTAAAAATCAAACGCTGAATTATTTCTTTGCGTATTTTCAGTGGTTGTTTGCGTGGAGCTTTGCTTCCTCTGCCCAATTATCATTTATATACAAAAAAGAAACCATCTTGGGTAAACAATGCAAACAAAAACAACTGCAACTAATAAGGCTAAATAATAATTCCGGCATACACACAAAAACAACATTCCGAATAAAAGATACACACATAGACGAGGCTACTCGGTGGAATTGTAGTCAAAAATAATATTGCTATATGGAAACCAGCGAGCGTGCGGTGCGGCACACATAATAAAACAACTTAAAAGTAGGTTGGCCTCTGCTGCTCTTCACTACTTTCTGTTGCTGATTTCGGCTGTGGCATAAAAAAACAACAATAATGCTGCAGAAGTGATGAAAATTAAGTAATAGTTTTAAAATGCTAGTCAATAGTAGTGAATGGCAAACGGGTTGGGTTGGATGGCAGCTGGGTAATATGAGAGCTAAAAATGCTAACAAAATCAGCAGTAGCGACTTTAATGAGCAGTTGCCAAACTTGGCGCTAGTGGGAATGGAGTATGTATTCTTAGAAAGGTATGCTAATCCAAATACATACGCAAATTATGAGTGGATTAGCGTACATATTGTGAAAGGCAGGCATCTTAATTGTGTGTAGGTATTTCAAGTTGAAATAAAATGTTTGTATTTATAGACATCATTTTATGAGCGCGTTTTCAGAAAAAATATTGGAACTAAATACAAAGGTATATAGATCGTCATATAGATACATATGTATATATGTATGTATTTAAAATATTTTAGAGCAATTCTTTCCCCGGTATCTAAGCACACGAAAAGAAAAACATAGGTCTATTGCTCTGTTTTGTGGTTGACAGTGGTCGCCATATTTCTTTGATTATGCCATTAAAGCATGCACTGAAAAAAGTTTCTCTTCGAACACTTAATTTGCGTCACTGTGCGTATTAAAGCTGAAATATTTGAATCTCGCAGTGAAACCTTGAAAGTTTTGAACGCAACAGAAATTGTTGTTGTTTGTTTGCAGTTCTGTTGTGCGTGTATATTCGCTCGATTGCACGTTGGTAAACCGCATAAAAAGAATTGAGGAAATGTGGCAATTTACAAATTTGCTAAAAGCAGAGAGAACACGCCAAGAAAATGCAACAAAATTCAACGTAAAGAGCGAGACAGAGGGAAAATTCTCATTTGATACTCGCGCATATTAGACGCGTAGATGGCCAATGACTCCTACACCTCCTACACCTCGTTTAGAATATTTTTCCAACGAAACAGACAATTTTAATCGTAGCGAAAAACTGCAAATACATATATACATTTTTTTTTACTTACGGCAAATTTTATTTTAGGAGCACTCAACTCACACACACGACTAAAAAGTTGAATGACGCCAACTCAATTCCATTTAGCAATTTCTTTTAATTTAAAACTTAAACAACTGATTCACTTGACACTTTTAAAGATTGCAAGAGATACACTTACTGCACGATTTTCCTCTCAAATTACATGTATTTGACAATTTCTTCTAAAGGCGTTTTCATAAAAACCACGAGCGCCGCACCGACACCAATTCTTTCACCTTCAACTTCAACGAATTAATTCAAAAGTGGCTTGTTCGCTCTGGCTGCCTCTAAACGTTTTCACTTGTCTTTTGTCATCTTTTTTCGTTCCTTTTCATTTGCTTCTTGATTGCTGTTGCTTCTGGTGCATTATCATCACGTTTCGTCGTTTCGTTTTTCGCGTGCGCGAATCGCGGTGAACGGTTGCAGTTTTTCGCACTAAAAAAACTACTGTTCCCCATATTAGTACATACTATTTACCTTGTAAAATTTGCATTATTAGTACCAATTTTTACATTTAGGTTGATACATGTGCTAAAAGCTAACTTACTAAGTTACAACAGGTTGTGCACCTTGTTTTATTTCTGGTTGTTGCAGTTGGTGTTTTCTTCCACACAACATTACCGACATGCACCTTGCGTTATTGAGAGGTAGGGGGCGCTTGCACAGAAAAAATTGAAATCTACCTTTCCAATAGTACTTTCTTACTTTCCATTAGTACTTTCCGATTAGTACTTTATTTAGCACACAGCGCATGCCCCAACCATTTACTGGTATTACCGCATTATCGACGCCAACCAAAGATAAAAGTGAATTCTGTTTGCGGCCATAGTGTAATTATATAGCAATGACATCTAGAGATCTTAGGCAGTAAGAAAAGGCGATTGGGACCATTTGCGGTTCCCTCAAAACAATTGCCTTCAAATCAAAACACCTGTGAAAAGTGAGTATGAACCTCAGCTCGTGGTGCATCTGCGGAAGATGCTTCACGGCTGCTCTCTTTGTGGGGTTTAAATTGTTCAAAATGAATAGCTTATTTGTATCGTTACGTAGATCTCAAGAATTAACATGTGGCGTAATTCAATGCTCGAGCGATGGCAAAATATATTCTATGCGTTGTCAATTTTGTGGTGAAACCTTTTTGCTCTGGTCTTGGACCAAATTCGTAAGCCATGTAAAAACTATGCATGCCAACCAATATATTCAAGTTAGCGTTGAAACGCAAACAGAGTAAGTGAATTTTCTGTTTTTGTTTACCGCCTCTGTTATCTCGAAATATGCAATTAAATTTCATAGGCATCAAGTTATCGAAAATTCCATTGCACTGAACAATACAAAATTGATAGGACAAGTTAATTACCTTAAAAATGAGAATATAGCTTTAAAGAAAGATGTTGGTGAGAACAATTCCTTAATATGCGCTATTAAAGCGATTTTTACAGAGGGGCAAATTAAAAAGCTGTTGACCAACAAGAATATTCATTATGCCTGGCAAGACATCGCAATGGGAATCGCTTTGCATGCGGCAGGCCCCAGGGCTTACAGGCATCTACTCAATAAAGGCTTCCCGTTGCCATGTGAGTCCACTATAAATAATTGGGTTCAATGTGTTAAGTTAGAAGATGGGATTTTGGAAAACATCATCACAGTAATGGAGCACACGCAGCTAGCTGATGACGAAAAATTATGTATATGCATTACCAAACAATGTCAAAAAACTGTTTTTTACATGCCGCATGCACTTTCGGGTAAAACATTTGAATAGAATTCACAAACGAAATAAACTTAATAACAAACTCAAACGTGGTAAAAAAATATTAAAAATTGTTTTATAAAAAGTATTTGTTATAAAAAATGTAACACACGTGCTGGTTATTAATACTTTCATTCATTACTGAAAATAAAACTTGCTTTGTACGTAAAAACGTTGAGTACCTTTTTTGTACTAATGTCTCGGATGGGTTAAGACATATAACGAAGAAGGAGAAAAGAAAAATCAAAAAATTTTTTTACAAGCTTGGGTACTTCAAGCTATCTGGTTCACTTGATATAATTACACTATGTTTGCGGCGACTCTCCCACTTTTTTCCCCAAGCATTCAGCATTATTGTGGAATTCTAAATGTTGCTTATAAAAATGCAGATAAAACACAAGAAAGAGAACAAAAGGAGCAGCAGGAGGAGGATGATGAAAGTGACATTTCCGAGGCGGATGAAGTTAAGAAGCGACCCGATACACCACCTGCAAAAATGGAAACGGAAGTTCCCAGCTATAGACGCAGGCGCCGACCATTTAACGAGGATTAAGTTGGCATAACTACTTTACAACAAGTGCAACATAAGACATGCACCTTTAATTTACGATCTTTATAATTTTGCTTAACCCTAGTGGGGTTATCATATTTCATATAAGTTGTAGGTAACCTTGTCGAATCGACGAAATCATTTTTAAAGCCTTTTTAAAAAAAATATATATCATATACATTAAAATCGTGCCATTTTATTAAATTTGTAATATTCTAAAACAAAGGCGAAAGATTATAAAAGCAAGCAAGCATTGTCTACATGTTTTTTTACATATTCTACATGTTTCCCAATTTTCTACGCTTATGTAGAATAGTTCTAAAATGCGTTAAATTGCCCAACTCGGCATCAAAGTTACTAACTCAACTAAAACCTAACTTCTTAAAAGTTTTCACAACGATTGGCAACGACAAACCCACGAACGAACTTTTAAATTTTGTATCAATTTTTTGTTAAATTTCGTTTTTCACTTTATTAAAGTATTACATTTATTATACAAAACAGTTTCATTTTAAAATTTTAAATGTGTTCAAATTACTTAACCCTTTTGCGAATTTACGGTACGACAAATGTCCAATGCACAATTCGACTCAAAGTGTTAACAAAAATAATATTGTAATAAAATTCGATCAACCTTTATATGTATGTATATTATTAATGTATATAGGTACAATATAATATGTGTATACAAATTTGGCAAGTCATTTGAAATCATATAAAAAATTAATAAGATTAGACTTAAACAAAAAAAAACTAATAACAATCTATCACAAACGAGTTTTGAGTACACAAGCGAACAACTTCCTCAATGCCTTTCTCACGATATCGCTACACGCGCTCCTCCGAAGTGCTGGGAGTTCTACTCTCCGCATTCTGCTTCGCTTTGTCTTTGCTGGAGCGCTTGCTGCGCAATAGAATGCGCTCCAGGGCGCATTGCTGTGAACTGAAGGAATTGCTATTGCGCATTATTAAACAAGTGGAATCGTTGAACGTTGTTGTAAAATTAACAATGAAAACAATATATAGACAATTTAATAATTTATTTATATAAAATCTTTATTATAAATAATTTAAAATAAAATAAATATTCCGAATAATAGCTGAAATATTCGAGTAAACATTCAGTCTTCGAATACTTTGCAAAGTCTCGATTACTGAATAGAAACCAAGCAGTGTTCACTGCTCACCGAATACGAATGTGCAGAGTAGCCGTGAGAAATGAGTACGCTGGTTCTCGTTTCTATTCGTTTCGTTGTTTACATTCTTCGAATACTGAGTACCCGTACGGCAAGTGCAGTATTGTTGTTGCCAAAACGAATATATTCATGCAGGGCTCTAGTGTGCACTATGCATTTCATTCTTACTAGTGACACGAATATCGAAAAATTAAGTATTGATTCCTACTCATTTCGGCATCGACTGAATAGTATCGATGTACTCAAAATATCGGTTGAGAAGTATCGATATTCAAAATATCGAAATTTACTACTCATATTAAATAAAATTAGTTATTTCAGAATTTTGTCAAAAAACAATAACAAACAAAAAAGAAATGTTGCACAGCAACATATTGGTCCTTTATATTATTTCAATCAGCCTTAAAAGAAAAAACTATTTTAATAAAATATCTACTTATTGAGATCAATCAATTTGAAGCAAAGGTAACTTTTAAGTATTCCATTCTGCATCCTCTAAACCGCTTAAGAATATAATTTTATTTAATTTTTTGTCGGCGAGTCGATTACGCATATGTACATACATATTACTTATAGTAGCTCCGGCTTTGGAAAAAGTTTTTCGGATGTAACCGATGTTGAGGGTATGTGTAAGTATTCCCTGTAATAAAAATTGTTTTAGAACATTTAAAATTCACCTTCTAGAAAATATTGCAAATATTGCTTTAATAAATTTCGCGCGTTCTTCTCGGGTTGAATAACAAATAGTCGGGTTGAATAACAAATAGTCGGGTTGAATAACAAATAGTTGGGTTGAATAACAAATAGCCGGGTTGAATAACAAATAGTTGGGTTGAATAACAAATAGTCGGGTTGAATAACAAATAGTCGGGTTGAATAACAAATAGTCGGGTTGAATAACAAATATCGAGTACTTCAAAAGTACTTGAAAAAATACTCATATCGAAACCAATAATATCGATACTGGGTAATATCGATACTATTTTCGTGTCCCTATTTCTTACTGTCTGGCGGCGCGGCATTCGCTTTTTCGCAAACTTAAATTAGCAAATACAAATAATATACAAATTAGGTGAATATTATTAGAAATTAATGAAACTACTGAAGCCGAGTTGGGTACATCATGATGGTAAGTTGAAAGAAGGGCACTTCCCAGCTGCTGGTTCACTTCGCTCATGGTTCCATTTACTTATTTACTTGTTTGCTCGCAGACAAACCGATTTTTTCCGTGGACGTGCATCAAAAATGTCTGAAATTCGCTACCGGCGGGCAGGGTTTGGATTCGGGACGTGTCGTAATCTGGAATCTACTCCCGGTGCTCTCGGAAAAGGCAGAGTTGGATGATAGCGTGCCGAAGATGCTCTGCCAATTAGATAATCACTTGGCATGTGTCAATTGCGTGCGCTGGTCGCAAAACGGAACAATGTTAGCGTCCGGTTCCGACGATAAGTTGGTCATGATATGGCGCCAATCAAGGGTATGCTTCTTCTGCCGAACGTCTTCGCTTGTGTTGTAAATCAGTTTTAAAATCAATATAAATCAACTCACACAGGGACCAAGCGGTGTCTTCGGAACAGGTGGCATACAGAAGAACGCGGAATCGTGGAAATGTATTGCAACGTTGCGTGGCCACTCTGGTGATGTGCTCGATGTGGCATGGTCTCCGCAGGATCGTTGGCTAGCCAGTTGCAGCATAGACAACACCATTATCGTCTGGGATGTGCATGCTTTTCCTGCGATGCTAGCCGTATTGAAGGGTCACACTGGTCTTGTGAAGGGCGTCACTTGGGATCCGGTGGGTAAATTCTTGGCTTCACAGAGCGACGATCGCAGTGTGAAAATCTGGAAGACTAGTGATTGGGCGTGCAGCAGCACGATAACGGAACCCTTCGAAGAGTGCGGAGGCACAACGCACATATTACGTCTTTCTTGGTCTCCGGATGGGCAGTATTTAGTGTCGGCCCATGCCATGAATGGCGGTGGGCCTACGGCGCAGATAATAGAACGTGAAGGATGGAAATGCGACAAAGACTTTGTGGGCCACCGGAAGGCGGTGACTTGTGTGCGTTTTCACAATTCGATTCTTAGACGTCAAGTTTCGAAGAGCAATAAACCTCAGCAGTATTGCTGTTTGGCAGTTGGTTCCCGTGACCGCTCCCTTTCCGTTTGGATGACCGCACTGCAGCGGCCCTTGGTTGTTATACATGAACTCTTTAATGATAGCGTTTTGGATTTGTCCTGGGGACCTGCACAATGTATCCTAATGGCTTGCAGTGGCGATGGAACGGTTGCCTGTCTGCAGTTTTCTGAAAAGGAGTTGGGTACGCCGCTTTCGGAGGATGATAGGGTAAGCTTTCCAACACGTGAATTATTTCTCTACCGACTTTTCTGTCGCCGTGCTAGAATTCGCTTTACCAACGCATTTACGGCAAGGCTGCCACACTGGAGAATGGCTCTAGTGGTGCAAACGACATGCTAATCGAAAATGCTGAGCTTTTGCATGCTGTACAGGAACAAATCGCACCCCCTACACTACCAAATATGCCGAATCCCAGCAACAACTTGATAAAGTCTGTTCCGGGCGCATCACTACTGCCAGCAACTGTTTCATCTGCCAATGGCATTGTAACAACACCCAACAAGGCCATTAACAAACAGCTTGAGATCCGCACCGCCGATGGCAAACGAAGAATCACTCCAGTTTTTATACCCTTAAATCAAGATGTTAGGTAGGTTTGCAATCTTAGTTGTACTGTATACAACGTAGTGATTAGTGGGTATCTGTATCTTGTCATAGTGAGGTGGCGACTCCCGAGCTCAGTAGCTCCTCACGGCCAATGGCTGGAGCGACAATAACTACAATGGTTAGCAGTACAAGCCACGTCACGGAAACATCCCCTCCCGCCACCAAAGCTGCAGTTGTTGACAGGAAAGATGCTGCCACTGTTCCGGCAACCAATAATCACATCACTGAGGCGGAAGAAATGTAAGACCATTGCAATGCATATAGTGGTGGATTTTCTCATATGTATTGCTATTTTCGTTTGCAGTCGCTTAGACTCACGCCTCGTCAAATGCACAGCCGCTAACAGCCCGAGCAGTTCATCTTTTATTGGCAACAAGATACAACCGCTTCATGCGAATGCGAATGCCTTAAAATCCTTCCCGTATTCTATTAAGAACAACACGTCTGGTTGTGCCGGTCTCGACGTCACGCCAGCCACTCCATATCAGGCGTCGACTACGGGTCCCAAGTTGAATATAACAGCTAGTAGCGCCTGTGAATTCCAGAAGACTGCCCTGGATCATCGGATTCATGTACACAATGGCAACTTGCAAACTCCCGCTGGGCCGCTGGCTAAAGTGACTGCTTATTGGCTACACATGGGCGTGGAAAAGCTGTGGGAGGTTTATGTCGGCTCACCTATTTTCAATTTAAATTTTTGCCGCAAATACGTTATACTCTGTAGTTTGGATGGCACTATGCGTGTGCTGGACATGCAGACGGGCATCGGAGTGCTGCCTGTTATGACCTTGACCACTGTAGCCATACAATGCGCTTTTGTTAGTTTAGTATATCAAAGAGAGAATATGGAAAAAATTAATTTGAAATTCTACTTTACAGTGTCCACTTGGAAATTTGGTCGGCGTTATTACGGATTGTGGTATATTACGGATTTGGAATATTGCAGAGGAACATGTTACACTGGCCACCACATGCACAGAAATATTTGGCAAATTCGGAGCTGTTTTGCAGTTTAACATCACCGAACATGGTGTGCCATTGGTGCTCTTTGCCAATGGCAATTCTTATTCGTACTCGGAGCGAATGAAATCCTGGCTGGTGATCAATACAAAGGATCCCATTATGAGGCATGGTCTGCAGGCCACTATGCCCAAAGGATTCCAGGAAAATTATCGATCGTATCCACTGATCTCGGTGCAGGCTTCCATTAATAATTTTGCCCCTAACATATATAGTGCCATTGAATTGTACGTATGCTATTCCGTTGGGGTGTCGGCCTTCTTGGGGTTCTGAACTCATTTTTTTCTTTTATTTTCTTATTAGAAATAAGAACAACTGGCAATCTTCGGCCAAAATAACCTTCATTGAAAACCAAATAAAACTGTGCGAAGCCATTAATTCTCCAGAGGAACTGAAGCACTGGTACAGCATGTTGGCCTATCATTTGGCTGTCAGTGGTACGGAGAGCCGTTTGCGTTTGTTGCTGAATGACCTGCTGGGGTCAGCATATGGCTTTGCCGATTGCAATGAGCAGACAAAAAAGCGTAAAATTTTAGTAAGTAGAAATACTTTTGAAGCAACAGTATAGTGTCAAAAGCACGTGTATCTTTGTAGTCTATACCCAAACTCGTGCTGCTGGAATTAGTTTTAAATGTACTCAAGTGGCATATTAAGTGGCAACGAATCTATATGGAGTATTTTGATCTGTATGAAAGCAGTAAGGACACGCAGGAAACCACGTTCAAGCCAGCGACCACAGTGGCAAAAGCTGTTGACGATGAAGCGCTACCGGAAAGCGATACACCCGTAAAATTGAGGTCTGAAGCAACACCTACACTATCCGATCGAAATCACGAAGACCAACTCATGGATACGACTTAGCATCTGCTGGCAATGCGCTTTCTATTAAACGGCAGCAGTTCTGAGTTGTTTACATAGTAAGCAGCGAAAAGAATCAATTTGGAGCACTCATTTTGAAACCATGCAGCACCGTAGTAACTTTTGTAACGAAAAAGAATAGGCATAGGTTTTTTGGAGCGTTTACCAATTCACATGTTTGTTTTTTTATAAATCGGTAATTTTCTCTTTTTTATACAATATCTTTAGCGCTGTATTTATGTAAGTAGTATTTTTAATTTAATATTTGAAAAAAAGAGAATTTTATATCAGAGTGCAGCAGAAAAATATTATACCACTTATTAGTTATCTTTCTGTGTACTTTACTGCATATAATGGGGACCTGGGGTTGGCACGCTTTTTAATGGCGAGTCGAAATCTGCTTCTGGGGGCTCGGGCAGGGGACCCTCCTGAAGAGTGCTGCCTATACGTTCTTGCAGTGATTCGTACAACTTGTGAACCGCTTCATTATGTCCAGTAGTAGGCTGCATAGCCTTCATCCAGTTAGCCAAACGTCCACATGGCAATTTGTTGTGCACATACCTAAGGAGAGAAATACTCATTAAAATACATCCCTCAGCAAAACAAAACTTCAATTGAATCAACACTACCATAAAAGTTTGAGCATGTGACGAGTCACATTATCTCTTGTTAGACCGGCAAAAAGGAATTCATCGAAGAGTGTAGTGCAGAAATCTTCGGTTGTGAACTCCTCCGCCATCGGTATGAGCAGAGCAATCTGTAATAAAATAATGAATAAAGCTTGTTTTTGCATAAAATGTTTGTATATAATACCAGTGAATGCAGAAAAGGATCCTCGTAAGCGCGATCATCTTTGCACGCGGATAAAATAGCCAACACACGTAATACACCAACGCGATCCTTAATACGTGCCGTATGTAGAGTGTAGTACATTGCCAAAATGCTTGCCACAGAGCTCTCCTGTATGTAAGCTTCCACAGCATCGGGTGCTGGACCTGAGTGCTCAATCGTCGTAATAGCTGCTTCACGCTCATCGGGTGGTAGTTTCGAGTGTAAACTACGGCACTGATCATCCACCATGAGCGACATGAGGGCAGGCAGGAACTTCGTGACTACTTGACAGTCAAGTTTTGGTTCTTTAAAATCTTGCGAATCAATCATGACCCAAGCGCTGAGACCGAGCGCCAACATGCGTAATAGTAGTATCAAAATGGGATTGTCACGTGGCAGGCCTTCATTATTTATAAGGTGATGCAGAATTTTTATTGCCGAAGTGGCAAGGAAGTTAATGGCGTAAGGATCGCACAGCGTCATGGAAAGATCGCCCAATACCTGCAAACAAAAATACTTTTAGTTATAAAATAAAGTTCAAAGTTCGCTAATCTGGATTCACACCTGCTCTTGGCCACGTTTGATATTGTCAAGGAATCCCTGCAGTTCGCGTGATCGCTTAATGTCCACATTTTTTTCGCGTATACAGGCGTCCAAGCACCATGTGAACTTGTGGCATGGATCCACAGAAATTATTTCCTGCACCTCCAAGTCATGCAGTGCCATCAACAGTTCGGCGCGCAAAGTGCAGTAGTGGACATTGCGCGTACGCAGGAAGAGGGTGCGCAGAAACTGCAGCACCATATCGTACAGCTTCACACTGGTGCCAATCATGTTGGCAAGTTTCTGCACAACTTCACCCTGCCGCCGTACTTTCGGCGAGGGATGGAAGAACAGATTATTGAGATTGGTATGATCGAAGAGTACGTGCTCTTTTTCGCGAATATACTGCGATAGAAGCGGAGACACCTCGTCTCCAAACAAGGACTGATTGTCGCGCCATATTTGGCGCTTCACCTCGGTGTCCGTGTCTGCGTAGAGCTCTCTATCCCGCACCAAAATACGCAAATACTTATCGTCAATATGCTGCGTATTGCGCAAAATTGCCATCACCACTGGGCGTAAAGCCTTTACGCGCACCACGGGAAAGCTCTTCACCAACAATTCTTTCAGTTTTTTATCCCTCTCGCGTGGATCCTTCTGACCCAATTCGTTAATGTGTGCTATAAGCTTCTCGCGCAGCTCCTAAAGCACAGAAAACCCCATAAATTTATAAATTTCTGTTTGTTAGTTTGGCACTTGCCTCCATCAATGATGTGTGGAAATCTAGACGACGCACGCCATGCAAATCCAATAACGGCAGCATGGGCCGAAGTGAGGGCAGTAGAACACCATTCTCCAGCTAGCAGAAGTAAAGTGTATGTATTTTATTTACTATTAGTAGTCTAGAAACAATATGTTCTTACAGACTAAATGAAACTATGAATATGTATTTATTAACAAAAGAAAAAGGAAAGATTACATTACAAAACAATTGAATTAAGTATTTCCTTAAATTAAGTTTTAGGAAATGAAAAGTCTAGAGAACTTGAGAACAGATTAAACTCGGTAAATGCTCTCTCCATAGGTGCATTCGAGGCATAGTTAGTTTTAAAACGACCTATGGAGAATACGTCATGACTTCTAAGAGTCCTGACCGGAATGGAAAAAGGTATTCTCTCAAGTAGGACTGGACAGTCTAAGGCACCGCGAATTATATCAAACACGAAAGTGAGAGAGAGAATAGCTCTTCTAGTATGAAGAGACTCCAAGTCAATTAGCTGACACCTGCATTATACGGCGGAATAGGATCATCGAAATTTAGCGAACGAAGAGCAAACCGAACGAAAACTTTTTGTAAGCGCTCTAATCTATTAATGTGGCAGTCATAATAAGGCCTCCAGATGAAGGCTGCATATTCCACTTTGGGGCGAACAGAAGTTTTAAAGTATATGGATCAGAAAAGTCTGAGCTAAATCTGCGAATAAAAGCAAGGGTTGAGTAAGCTTTAGCTATTGGCGTAATTTAAATGGCTATTGAATAAAAATTTTGAATCAAAGATGACACCAAGATCGGAGAATTCAGTTACAGACGTTAAAGGAGAGCCGCTGATTTGATAGGAGGTAAGGAACTGAGTGCGCGATTTACAGAAAGAAAGTTGGAAGCATTTTGAGATGTTTAAAGATAGCTGATTCTTGTGGCACCATTCAGTAACATTATTGAGGCCTGATTGCGATTGACTGGATCTAAGGGACTGTTAACGGTGGTGGTGTAAATTTTTAAGTCGTCAAAGTAGGAAGTTAGAGGAGGTGAAACAACTTGGTATGTAGAAATCATACTTTCTGTTCATAAAAATTTGTTTACCTGGAAACTTTCGATTGCTTTCAGTGGGTCAGTGCAAGATGTGAGTGCTTCCCGTAAATATGCTTGCCCGGGTATGTTCACTTCCTCCAAGCCGGTACATTTCGGTGGTGCTGACATTTTCCTTATGCTTTATATATTCAATATGATAAAAGTTTAGATTTCTCTTCCATAAAAACAATATTTGATTCTGTTTCCCGACTGCGTCTACTCAAAAACAAGACATTTTAAGCCAACCGCTGTGCAGCAGAACCTTGACATCCAGCAAGCCGCAGTTTTTGAAGTTTTTGACATATTTAGTGAGAGAGCGTCCAAAAGAGAGATTTCAACTCAATCAACGATGCGCCCGAAATTTTCTTGATTTCTTTGAGATTTACGTAAATTTTATAAAAGAACATAGTTTATAATTCAATACTAAAATCGCATGGACTAGTATGACCAGCAAATACCTTATATAGAGATGGTGAATTTTGAACAGTGACCGTTGAACGCGGAAATAAACTAAAAACGAGCGGAAGTGCAGAAACCCAGAAACCAACCAACTCGCAGCTACAAAACAAACGACCGCGCAGCCCAAAAACACAAACGAGACCAGGAACGAGTTTTTCAGTTACTCGCATTCGCAGCTCACCGAGTGATGAATTTCAAAACAGAATTTAAATTAAAACTAGCAAAAGGAAACAAACAACAACGAAGTATGCAAGCAACCAGTAAGTGAACAGTATCCGAAATACGGATTTCACGAGCAGTTTTAGGCTTGTTTAATGTTGCCTCCAATTGGTTTTATTTTAGAGCGCAAGCGTTATCAGAAGGACAGCGCACCCACCGATGATATTATCACTCTTATACATTTGGTGCGTCAAAATCCAGCCTTGTACAACTACAAGCTGCAGCCTAATCAAAGGAGGCGCAGCGATGTGTTGAATGGCTGGGTGCAAATAGCCGCACAGATTGGCAGTAAGGACAGAGACAACAAGCTCTTTTTCCCTATAATGTATTACTCATTCTTGCAGACAAGTACACTGTGGAGGAATGCCGTCGAAAGTGGAAGAACCTGCGTGACACTTATCATCAGTATCGTCTACGAAAACCCAATCTGGGGGATGGTCTCTCCAAGTGGCGCTACGCCAAAGAACTTGATTTCCTCTCGAAGATTTATCAGCCGAAGCTGAAGTCACATCGTCAACAACAGCAGCACCATATTGACGCCAACACACAGGCGGGTAGCCTTCTGCATAGTATACACGAGGCAACAGTAATACAACAGGAAGACGATGAGGATCCAAAGCATGTAGACAATGAAATGGAACACCATCACTCGGACATCACGCTGGTGAACGATGAAACAGAGACTTTTATACTCACCGCATATGAGGATGTCAACGACGGTATGGATCATACGGCCTCGCACATGGAGCTTAGCCATGATGTGGAGGATGTAACCGAGATTGTGAAAAACGAACACACCAACTCACTGGATGATGGTGACGATGGCGCCGCGGCAGAAGTTGACTATGAGGAGGTATGTCTGTACGAGGAGGCTGCCAATGCACCGACCGTGGATTGCGAGACCATAATCACCGGTAATGGGGCCGATGTGAGAGGCGGTACACATAATGCCTCCTCGCCCAGCGATTCGAAAGAATTTCAATACATTGATGATAACGACTTTTGTATTGAGTCTATAAATGCTACACACACGCAACTTCCTGCTTCAATTGGCGGCAACAACAGCGCACTGAAATTCACTTGCACTGGCGTGAAGGTGAAGAATGTGATGGCGAGCGCGATGACAACGATGCCCTCAACTGTGTCTGTCTTTACGACAGCACCTTTGCCTGGGGTTGTGCTTGATAATAGCACAACGAATTCACCCTCCTGCTCCGCAACGCCGACCTCCATTTTGCAAGTGCAGTCAGTGGCTTGCAGCCGACAAACACGTGAGGAGTTGGACCTGTTCTTTGATTTCCTCAAGAAGAAAATGCAGCGCTTCTCTAAGGAAGAGATCACAGCCATTCAAGTGGAGTTTCTTAATTGCGTACTGCGGCGTGAGGCCCACAATGGTGCATCGGGCGCCACATTCTAAGTGACCACAATCTAAATTAGTTACACTTTGCTTTGTTTTATAATATAATTTTCAGTAATCGCTAAGAAGGCAAATTTCTTGTTTTTTATGCGATTTTATTTAGATTTTTTTGCATTCTATATTATTTAGGAACTTACACAGCAATTAAGAACAATTAATGCAAAAAATATTTCTGCACTTCCAACTATCAATACTATTTGCGCAAATTGACTCGAGAGCATTGTTTCATTATTTGTTCTTCATCTTTATGTTCGAAATTCGACACGATAAGGCGCAAACAGATTGCAAATCTTGTGCTTTCATCATCATTAATGAAATAATAAAAAAATATCGCCTTTCAAATTTACAAGAATATTGCGTGCATTGGCAGTATAAAACTTGCTTCGTTCAATATGTTTATGTGTTAATGCATAGATGGAGAATGGCTGGAAAATGAGACACAAAACCAAAACAAATAGGGAAGAACCTTTTGCAATATAAATACGTATTGGAGCTTTAAATAAATTAAAATGATAAACATAGCAGAACAAAATATTTACAACAGTAATGACTAATTCGGTTGCCTTATGCAGTAGCTAATTAACTTAGACAATTTCAGTACATTTTGTAATGTATTCGCTGTTGAAGTAGACAACAGTTATAGTTATATCATCACGATAAAGACGCACCACGTCCTGCGGCAGCGAAAGGTAGTACGATATCTTGGAGTTCTCAATGCCGAAATCGGTGCCACCTAGTGCGTTTCGTATGAGATGTGTGGCTGAATTTTGATCCTGTGGTTTCCGTGAGCGACCAGCTCTGTAGGGAAATTGTGAAGTAATCGATTGAATTTTGTTATATGCGTAGACTAGGAAGTATATGTACTTACTTCCGCTTTTCTAAAATATCGGAAATCTCTGCCAACGTAACATCACCGGGTGGTACTTTCATAGGTTCCAGTATTTTCTTCGATGCCAAGTGTTCGCCGACCAGATTGATAACTTGTGTGTGCGACAAAAAGTCCCATAGCCCATCACTGGCTATTACCAGGAACTTATCATCGGGACTCAGTACATGGTGATGTATGTCTGGCCTAGCGGTCAGATATGGTGGCGTGTAGTAGTTTGGAGGAAGTGCCTGTTCGCCGAAAGTAGGCACTACGTATTTCTCTAACTGTTCCATTGACCACTTATAACGAAAATCGCCCAGTGCACGCAATGGTGCTAGCTGCCCCAGGAGTCGGTCGCTGCGAATCACCGACTCACTTTCGGCCTTGGGATGTTCATCAATTATGCGCTGTACTTCCTTTACATTGTCCGTGTTGTGCTCAATGTTCAGCTTTTTAGGGAACCACTTGCCTCGGCACAATGTACCTAGCACTGCGGAGCAATCACCCGTGCTAGCCACATGCAAGTCTAGATTTTCTATATGCGCCACACAGGCCACTGCACCCGACATAGCCACCGACATTGTGCGTACGTTTTTGTGTTTGAGCGCCTCATCGGAGATGTCATTATCGAGGTGCAAAAAGGCGTGCTCCATCTCAGCGGAACGATTAGGTAGTGTTTGACTAGAACTCACTACGTCTACGAATTTGCTGAAGCTTTCTTCGTAGATATTCCTGATCTCCTTCACAAAGTCCACCTGCAGTAAGGGAAAATTTCAGTTTTTTACGCATGGTTCTATGGATAATTATCGAATGTGTTACCTTGTCATTGTGACACTTGAGAAAGGACTGACTATTACCCCCGTCTGCAATTAGCTCCCTCAGCAGACTGCGGTTCACCGCAGAGGCTGCGATATAACGCAGCAAACGCTTGGACACAACTTGCGAGCAGGCAGGCCCACCGTGCCCATCGAAAATTCCACAAAGAAAGCCTACAAGTGACATTGCATTTTATACGTGGCATTAATAAACAAACGACGGTAGTTTTAAAAGTAATATGTACCTACCAGTTTTGTGTATAAAGCTGCCTTCAGTGCGCGAATCTTCGCACGGTTTATTTGCTCCTAGTTGATTGGACTCGTAGCTAAGGAGGGAGTTGTCATCCTCTGGGAACGTATACGCGAATTCATTTTCGCGCAAGATAAGATTAACCTTAATTAGAACAAGAACAGTTGTAATTATCAACAAATACATTTGCAAAGCACATTAATATACAATTAAAGCGTCAGCGTTTGTTCTTATCAGAGCATCCATCGCGTACTCGCTTATTATTGCCTAGCATACCGCGCTCACATGCTCAACTGATTTGGTTGTATGAACGTAAACTTACATCGTAGGCTGAAAGTTGTGGCAATTGAGGAGCTTCCCGGTTGCTAGTTATCCGAAAGCTACGACGTGAGCCATGCCAGCGACTGTGCCGTATGCAAACGACTGAGTTTCGCAACAATATTGTTAGCATCTAAAGTTTGTTTACTATATGCTAGCTATCTTGATGATAAAAATATAATAGATGATCTGCAATCTGACACGTTGTTCTAACTTTACTTTCAGCGTGGGCCCGTTTGACCTTGCGATTGTTAAAAACAAGCTAAAAGCCCCACAACCCCACACCTTCTAGTGCTTAATTTTGTTTACTTTCGCTTTCACTTTAATTCATCATATGTAACTAATATTGCTTGGCTCCAATATACGAATTTCTTTTAACTTTTAACCGAAACAGCGAAGCAACTCGCTCCCGTCAATTCAATAACAGTAGAAACAGAGTTGGACTGGGGCAAAATAAAAACGTACCCATATTTTTTAAAAAAACGTACCTTTTCCATAAATTTCGTACCTAGAAAATAAAAATTTTTTTGGATAGGGGATAAGTTCGTGTTCCAGTTCGGTTTGATGAGCAAAAAAATAAAAAAAGGTACTCCCTGAGCATAAAAAGCTTTTACTGGTGTGCTTCCCTCCTTCGCTGAATCTATTTTATTTAATTTATAAATAATACAATTTTCTGCCCATTATTCATGTTTAAGGGGTATTTGCAGCTCTCAAGAAAAGCGAAAACTCCATATAAAAAAACGCCAACAAAATGCTCAAGAAATTTCCTTGCGTCAAAATTACTTGACCCCTATTGCAGCTCCCAAGAAATCTGCTACGAAATGTACTACTTTTTTCCAGTGGAAATGTGCATAGGGTAACTCAGGTTTTGGCAAGGAATAAAGCCTCGTTCACATTCGACTTACCTCGCTTTGCTTGACAGTTCGAGATTCAACAACAAAGCATGAAAAGTAGAAGGTTTGCTACAATGAACGCTTTAACTTTGGATTTTACTGATATAATTGCAGTAGTAGTAGTTATGCTACTAATGTTTGAAATTCGCGAGTGTCTTAATTGAAAACGCAAACGCACGAGAAAATGAAACCAACTGCAAGCACACGAGAAAATGAAAAATATCACAAATAATTTCAACAACTGATTGTCAAAGCGCAAAAAAGTTGAGAGTTGCCCAACATTTTGCTTCGCATTGCTTCGCTTCGCTTTCCTCGCGTTCTATTTAGCAAGCCTCATATAAAAGCATGTATTGAACTTATCTGTCAAAGCGAAATTCTGACGCAAAGCGAAGCAAAAGTCGAATGTGAACGAACCTTTATGTTTGAAACATTATTACTTTAACAAGAAGAAGACTTTCAACAGCAAATAACAAGCGAAAGAGGTAAGCAAAACATTAAATGTTAATTTTAGGTTGTAAATTTGCAAAATATTTTATATTTCAATTATCTTAATCTATTATCTTATTTTCAGACATGGAAAACTCGGAAAATACACCGCGAAGTGCGCCAAAATGCCGAAAGCGCCTGTTGGGAAAATCCGCAGAGGTTTTAGCTTGCTTGTCCCTCTCTTCCGTTTCAAATTGTTCCGCAAAAACACCCAATTTGCGGTATTTAGTGTGGACACCATATTATGCCTGAAAAATATATATAAATAATGCATTAATCAAATAATAGTAAATTTTGTGAAAACTTACCAATCTTCATTTAACGACATTTTGCTTTGATTTGCATCAGCTGTTAGCTGTCAAAATTACTTGGCCACTACTATTTTGCCCTCAAGGAATAATGCAAAATTTTTCTTGAGCGATTTCTTGAGAGCTGCAAACACCTCTTTAAGTTACTACCACAGTTTTTACCCGCTCAATACAACCCTGCACTTTCAACCATGCACTTTTCCACATTCTTCTCTGCTGGCAGTACCTTGAATTACAGCCCTTCCAGAAGCTGGAATTTGTCAAAATTGTAAATGGGTACCATGTTCACGTGAGAGGAAAAGAGATAAGATATTTGGAGGGGCGCGAGTGAAAACTGCAAATTTTTATGAAATATTTTCTGAAAAGATTCCGAGAAAACCCCCGATAAAAGCATGCTAATTTGTGCAAAGGCTACGAATTGAAAGTGATCTTAAAATTGGATACGAAAAATGGCAAGAGAAAAAAGCGAATAAAGTGCGTGAATTTGGTCTGTGAAAAAATTTTTCTTGAGTGAATGCGAGAGCTACGAGTTAAATGAAGTGCTTGCTATTGCAGTGGAAAATAGAAACAGCACAGAATAAAAAGAAAAGTTATATGCAATATTGTAAAAATGCTGAAAATCATATGAAATACAAAAAAGAAAATTTGTGTAATTAGTGTTTAACAGGGGAAATCCACGATAGAGTCAGTAGTGGGGCAGGGGCTCTAACGAGCGACGAGAGGTGGCAACGTTGCAGATTTAACTTACATAGGTACATATTGGAAAAATAATTTACATTTACTACAATACTTAATCTTATTGGAGAATCTGGGAATTTTTGTGAAATAAGAAGTTTATTCTATGCGGTATTGTACATATTTATTGGAATAAGTTTTACTACAGTGCATATGTCGCCTCTTGCTGGACGCTCGTCCAATAAGTTGCAATCTTGGCTTGTGTAACCGATTGGTGAAAGCTGCTGTGTTGGTGCTGCTGCTGGTGCCACTCCGGCAGTCTGGCAGTCTGCTGCTGCTACCAGTGCCCGCTGTTAAGCGGAAGAAAGTTGTTCATCATTTTCGTCGTTCCCCTCGTTTCTTGTTGTGTGGGATTGTATGTGCCTTTTGTCGCCGCAATCTACATATGCAGCTGTTTCCATCAACAACAACTGCACTGCACACAAATTCCCTTTGTGGCCGCCAACTTTGATTGTTAGTCCTATCCCTATCTACATACCTTTTATGTCTTATCTGTTTTTTGTGTGCTTATTTTCTTAACTCGAACACATTATACACAAATGTGTCCATCGTCTTGTACCACTATTGTCAACACTATTTTTGGAGGATGTGTGAAAGTTGTGCTGGTTGCAAGGATCAAGTTTGTGTTAAGCGAGCTCATTCATTCTTTGATTTTTCGTTTTATGCATCTTACATGCAGACCGCCAATGTAATAATGCCAAAACGGCAACAACAACAACCCAACACCAAGCAAATTGTAAATTATTACAGCTTGCTCCCTGATGCGTTAAGCTGGTTGCAAAACGCTCTCTTGTGTAAAAAAATTGTTCGCCGCTCCTGCCTACCTGCTCTTGCAGTTTACCACGACATCATCGCTGCACTGCCACGAACTGATGGGCAGCAGGGTATTTGGTGGTTGTTTGTGTATGTGCGTTTGCATTTGAATTTAAAATTGTTGTACTTGCATATTTGATTTGAAATCTTTTTACTTTTTTGAAGACTGTTTTACGCAACAATTTTATTATTTTTATTTTTAACTAAAATATCAAGTCCTATTTCTTTGGAACAGTGCTCAACTTGATGTTGTCGTTTTAGAATGTCGCGTTTACAGGAAAAAGAAACGCTAAATTATTCAAGCAATTTAAATCGCTCGTGTCTTCAGTTTGCTGTGGTCACTTTGCACCCTTTGTTGTTCCACACCGCCTCGTATAACTGCCTCCCCATTCCGCTCGTTGATCTGTCCGTCTTTTTGCTCCGATTTCCATGTATACGTTCGTTCACTGTGCCTATTTTTAAACGTCTTCATTATCGCGCACATACAGACACCTCTTGCCACATACATATGTACATATACACTCGGTTTCTACGTATGCATTTATTTATTTACATATGTGTATGTACTTTTGAAAATGTTTCGTTTTTTCCCACCTCCTTCATTTGCAAGTACTATACTATGCCACTCAGATTTGCGATGGCATCTTTCGTGCCCCACGCTCGATAAGGCACATTCGCGTTGATTTGAGCCCCTATGCGCCTCCGTTTTCTTAGCTCAACAAACTAAACTCATCGCTACAAATGCAACAGATAATAGCGTAATCCCTTGAAGCACTTTTGATAAACATTCAACTGTAACTAGCATCTATGTATGTACATATTTATAAATCTTCTAAACGTTTGAATTATTCCAATTTCGCTTTATGATTTTTTGCCCCTGAAGTCGGTGTTTGATTCCATCCGACATTAGCTGCATGGTAAAACAAATATAAATACATACTAAAATCTAACATCAAACTAAAATGTATTTTCGCCATTTCTTCCGGATCAAATGTTATGAAAATTTATAAGAGACGCTGAAACTAGACAATCATTTAGCCTAAGTTGAGAGTTGGTAAAGATCTTTCAGCAGCAGCTTTGAAACCACGAACCTACAAAACCGATAAGCTTAGAAGTTTTAAAATTCTCGACATTCATTCCGCTCTCCCCTCCCACGCTTCTGCTGCTATCCTTTTAGATAATTTGCCTGGAGCAGGCACCCTTGCTCTCTACTGCCACTATTTTGCAGTTTTATGTGTGTGTGTGCATGGTTGTGTGAGCGTCTTCCTTCGTGGAATCCAGCAGCCTCCTCTGACACTTGCTGCTTTATTTTTGTTCTTTGTTGCAAAACTTCCGCTTGAGGGGCGGCGCCGCCGTCCTTGTAGTCGCCTGTAGTTGCCGCCGTTTCGCTGGCTTCCTTTGCTTCGCTGTGGCGTTTAATTTGAAGATGCGTTTACCCTATAAACTTCAGTCTTCTCCGCCCTCTCCGCCTCTCATCAATCGTTACCAACGAACTTATGACGTATGATGTGACCTCAAGGCTATGTGGCATTATATATAATATATGTACATATGCTTATATTGTATAAGCTTACACGTACATATGCATATAAATACAAATAAATATATGCATGCGTGTTAATGTGTGTGTGTGTGCGTATGTAGCACTTGCGGGTTGGGGGTGGGTGGCATGATGTAGTATGTATGTATGCTTCTTCCCTTTGCCTTTATTTGCTGCTCCACTTTTGCGTGCAGTTTAGTTTTATTATTTGCTCACTGTATGTGTGCTTGGTGGGGTGCGGGGCTATGGCAGTTGCTATGTGCAATTCTGTGTCGCATTTTTTATTATTTTGGTTGCCTTTTTGTTATTGTAGTTGCCGCTATAGCATTCGCGTTTTCCGAGTTGAGTGGGTCAAGGTCACTTGCTCGGACAACTCGTGTGGCCTTTTCGACGACGTTCGCTATGTAACACATACATATGTATACACAATGCCTTTTTAACATTTGCAATTTAATTATTTCCAATGAAAAATTTTGAATCTAGCATGACGCGTTTCGAAAATTGCAGCGAGTAGAAAGTGAAAGGTCAAATTCACGCGCCCAAAGCATTGATAAGATTTGCTCCACTTGGTCCCTCCACAGGAGATTCGTTCAGTTCGATTAGAACCCCTTTTTCTGGATAATTGTCGGTTATTCGCTCGACATACCCGAGCACGCTGTAATTACGCTTGTGGTCACAGATGTATGCATATTATCCCGATCAACTCTAGACAAAAATCAGTTTCTCTGAAGAGGACTTCTGTGGTTCCAAAATATTTTTTTGTACAAATTAAAGAGAGAAAAAAGAAGAGGATCAGATAAACGTATCAACTGCTGAAGATATAATCAAGCTCGCGCCATCGCGTTCAGCAAGAAGATAGAAGAGAACAGAATAATTTTTTTTTTATAGCGCAGAAGATTTCTAAAAACTTGTCCAACTGATTGAAATTTGAGTAAAGGTTCCAGCTCCAGAAACTGGTATCTTTTTGGCATCGTCGTTTCTTTTGTAGATATTTTTTTTTTTTTGAATTAGTCGATGCTAAAACCTTTTTTAATTACAATAACTGCCTCTCTTTTCAGCATTACGCAAAAATGAAATTCCTGTACGTGGTCAAGCAGACGTACTTTAAACATTGACAACACAAAGTTTAATTGAACTTAGAGGACAGCGGCAATAATCAACACAACTGCAATGACGCCACTTTGAAATTGGCATTGGCAATTCAGGCTGGAAGCGCAGGGGACGACCACTAGCGACTAACGCCTACAATAGTGTAGCCTCACATACACGCACGCCTACACAGGAAACTCACGACCGCAATGGGAGCAACCACTTCGACAGGTGGTTACCCGATGGCGACTACAGCAGGCGCCGGCGGCAGCAGCAGCAGTTCGGGCTTGCTACTGCCCAGCAGTGCTGCTATGACATCGGGTCCCGCCGGTAGCGGCGGAGGACCAGGCATTGGTGGTTTGGGTGCCAGCAGCTTCTTAGCTGGCGGCGGCGGGGGACCACATTTCCGTGAACAGCGACGAAAGCGCGTCACCGGATTTGCTACGCTCAAACGAAAATTTATACGGCGGCGCCGCTCCTCGAAAGCCTGTGATCATGCGCGGGTGCTGCGCGAATTCGTGTCCGACTGGACGCCGCTAGAGTTGGCGGCGCTGTGCGAGGAGTACGAGGCGTTGGCCGCGTTGCGGGATCTATCGGTAAGGAATGAGGGATGGGGACAATTTTGTGTGCGACACTTAAACCATTTCACTTTATGCCCGACAGATGCAAGCAGAGCTGGCGCGTCCACCAGCCACCACATACAAACAGGATCTCGCCGCCCTGTACGACTTGAAGATCTGCACCGACTGCGACCTCGTATTTCGCGGCTCTATCTTTCCCGTGCATCGCTCGATACTCTCCTCCCGCTGCTCGTACTTCCGCGAGTTGCTGGCGGGCTGCCCCGGCTTCGGGGCGCGCATCTGCCTGGAGCTGCCCTCCTCGCCCATCGATGTGCAGATGTTCTCGTCGCTGCTGCGCTACTTGTACACGGGTGACCTGTGCCCACACGATCCGACCATTGACATCAGTCTGCTGCGTCAGCTAGGCGACGATTTCGGCACGCCGAACCCGCTGGATCACGACCTCCGCTTTCTATTGGAAACAGGCGACTACGCCGATGCCGCTCTGGTTTTCACGGCGGAGGGCGGCGACTACCATCGGCCGGATTCGGGTAGCTCGGAGTATGGGTTCCGCCCAAAGTTGGAGCTGCCCTGCCACAAGGCGATACTCAGTGCGCGTTCGCCCTTCTTTCGAAATCTCATAGCGCGGCGCACGCGTAACGTGGACGAGTACACGGAGCGAGCGCTACACGTACCCACACGCATCGTGCTGGACGAGACGGTGATACCGAAGCGGTATGCGCGGGTGCTACTGCATGCCATCTATCTGGACACCGTCGACCTGACGCTGATATTGCGTGGCGCTGGTTCGGGCAGCTCGGCGGGCTCACTGGGCGAGGTGCACGCGCTCACGAATACGGGCCGTGCACGTCCCACACCGCTGGAGGAGGCTATGGAACTGTACCAAATTGGGCGGTTCCTCGAGTTGGACATACTGGCGCAGGGGTGCGAGGATCTGATACTGGAGTGGCTGTCGCTGGACACACTGCCAACGGTGCTTAAGTGGGGCTCGCAGGTGAGTTGGTCGCTGATGTGATATTCTCGCATGGGAATCTAATGTCATTTTGCTTTTCAGGCTCACGGATCTGCCTGGGTCTTTCGTCAAGCGTGCCAATATTTGCGCGAGGAGTTCTCCGCTGTGACCGCGTCGCCCGTGCTGCACCAGCTGGACAAAATGCAGCTCGTACACGTGCTGCAGAGTAACTTTCTGCAGGCGTCTGAACTGGAGGTGCTGCAGGCAGTGCTGAAGTGGGGCGAGCAGGAGCTTATACGGCGCATGGAGGATCGCGAGCCGAATTTGCTGTCGCATACGGCACACTCGGTGACGCGCAAGGGCGTGAAGAAACGCGATCTCAGCGATGTGGAGCTGCGCGAGATACTCTCTGAGCTGCTGCCACTGGTACGCATGGACCACGTGCTGCCGCCCAACAGCGAAGTGCTGGGCCAGGCCATTCGACGCGGTCTGGTGAGCACACCTCCCTCACACATGATCGGCGACGACCATGTGAATATGCGTGTGAATGCGTGGATACGGGGCGGTAAAAACCAGGGTCTCTTCGTCCGGCCACGTCTCTTCATGCCGTACTTCGAGGAAGTGAAGGCATTGTTGGAGGATCGCATGGCCTCGTCGCACCACCAGGCGGAGCTGATGCGCATGCGTCGCTCCCGCCACCTGCCCGACATTCCCGACACGTTGTATATGGTATCGCGCATGAATGCTGCCACCAACAGTGGCGTGGGTGCCAACGTGAGCTGCGGTGGCGCCGATGGTGTGGACATGCTGGCCGTGGCGGCAGCTATTCCACCACCTGACACTCAAACGCTGGCTGGTATGCTGAAACGGGAGCATAAACTGCGCCAGACGCCGATGTGCCAGCGTGCGCTTTTGCTGCCCCTCTCCTCCAAGCATGAAATCGACCGGCAGATACGACTGCGTGTCGTGCGTGAATTCAATCTGCCGGATGCTGTGTCGGACCTGCTGGAAAGCTCGCTGCTGAGCAGCCAAAGTGGCGTGCCGAAGGACGGTGGGGGCGTGGCGTCGACCACGCAGACCGACGACTGTATACTCGAGGATGACGACCAGAGTCCGCCGCCGTCGCCCGCAGCAGCGGGTTCGGTGCCGCGGCCGCGGCATACCAGCTCCTTCCTGTCAACGTCCGTGGGCTCGTCGGCGGCGTCCTCGACTTGCGGTGGCGACAGCGTGCAGCCCTGTTATAGTCGCAACCTGACATTTCCGCGACAGCATCATGTTGGCCTGTTGGGATTGCCCGGTGCTGCCAATGTCGTCGCGAGTGGCAGCAGCGGCTTGCAAGCAAACTACGCGCGGCTATCAGCGTCGGCACACCACCGCAGCGACCTGCCCGCGCTTATAACCGAAGGCGACTATCGATTCCCGCATGGCAGCGCGTTGGGTATTGACGTGGGGGCTGAGGGCGGTGCCATGGGCTGTGCTGAGGGCGGCAACGGAGGCCATCTGTCGGACATGATGCCGGATGTGGCGATGGCTACAGCCTCACTGGGGCAGCTGCATCTGGCACACGGCGGCGGCAATGCGGCCAGTAACGGTGACATGCACGAAAGCCTGCAGCTGGATCTCGGGGACGGACCTAGCCACATGCTGGGAGCAGGCGCTGCCGGACCAATTGGATTGCGTGGCCTACAGGTGAGTGTGTCTCAATATTTTCTGTTGTCGGACATTGAAATGAAGCGTATTTTCTCTTACCTGCAGCATCAACTGCCGCCCAACAACTATCATCACTTCATGCAACGTTCCAATTCGCCATTCGACATGCTGCGGCAGGGGCAGCACTCGCCCGCACCACCACACCCGCCTCCTGGGACATACAATTCCGGACCACCACGCTACTTATAGAGTTTGCAAGTGGCCCCCGATGAGGGCCTTTATTTTAGCATGCCTTTTTGAATAGCAAACAAAACAAACAAATCGGAACGGAATGGAACGGCACTCAGCAATCAAACTGAGGGCACCGTGACGCGACGACATGAGACAATTCGCAAAGATGTATTTTTCATACACGAAATTGCGAAGATCAAGCTAAAATAAAGCGCTTCGCACAGCAACAAACACACTCATACATACACATGCACATTCTCTTGCTTATGTATCTACTCTTGAAGGACGCTTGAGTGAAAGAGTGAGAGCCAGAGCCAGAACGGTAGTAACGGAAGAAGAACAAACAAATGTTTGTAGTAAAAATGAATACAAAAACAAAAGTTAGCTTAGAAATTACAGAAAAGGAACAAACTATAAATATAATTAAGGAACACATTGAAAAAGGAAAAGTAATTAAATAAAGAAATTAACGTTATTCTTATTCAAATAAAAACGAAAATCTTACAAAGAGTTGCATTGAATTATTTAAAGACAAAACAAAAACCCAAAAACAAAAACAAAACGGTATCAAAACAACACAAGGGGAGCGTAAAATTGTAAACATAGTTGAAGTAAATATGCAAATATTAGAAATGAATTAAATGATATTGTATTATTATAAAGAAAACATATTCTAAACAAAACAAATAAAAACAATGCGAAACAGAACTAAAATGAATGTCATATAAAAGAGAAATATATGCTGGCAGCGCAGTTTGTAAGGTCCTGACAAATGAGCAGACATCTTGAGCTTTTCTCAATTTAAATTTTAAATCTCGACATTTTGATAATTTGTTAGGTGCACTTGTGTTCTCTTGACTCTCTCTCTCTCCCTTCAAAAGAACAAATATAGCGTAATTGTGTTAAAGTGCAAGCATGTTTGAACGTTCGAACTTTCTTTTTTTTGCAAGAAAACATAACAACTAAGATTGTACAAATTTCTCACTAACTTTTTCGTGGCATGGTCAGTATTTATTTTTTGCAATCGAAATGCAAATTTCCGCTAATATGCTTGAGTTTCGAAAAGTTTAAAATTGCAACGAAATAAATCACAGTGTACCTTTTCAGTTTGTTTTAAAGTTGTCAATAAAAGTTCTTGTCTAATTAATAAACTTCACTTTTTTTTGTTCTTTAAAAAGTCTACAAATCAACGTACTATTAAACAGAATTAAAAAAAAAACAAGCGCCTTTGAAAGCTTGTATTACGATTATAACTTTCAAGAATTGGTCTGCTACTATACTACTACTTCCATACTTCCATAGACCGACTTCTTAGGTCTTTCCAAAGGCGGAAATGATATATGATGAAATACTCTCTGCCCTATCAGACCTATGCAAGCTGCTGGCCATAGAGTGCTCGCTTATACGTGGATGTACATACGTTTCATTTTTAAAGCGAGTCCTTAGCAGAACTCTGTCATTTTGAAAATGAAATCAACTGCCAAATTGAAGCTTACATTTTTGAGTGTAATCGAGTTATATCATGTTCAAAGCAAAATCTTTATTTGTGCTTTACTTTGTGCTCGAAAATTAAACGTTTAATAATTTTAATTTTATGGACTAAATAAAATGTCAATATTAATGTTAAACATAGCAAGCATAAAATACAAGCCACTTGTTGTTTTGTCAGAAATTAATGCTTCGAAATTAAACAAATCCAACAGTACTTGCTTTCTATACGCACTATATACATCTATATAACTATGGATCAGTTAAAATGCCAATATGATGCCCCAGCTTTTAATTCTAAAATTGCAAACCAAGTTATGTAATATTCATCAAAAATGCATAAAAACGAATAACAAGACTTTTACATGTCGACGACGACTCCCTTCAAAAGTAGGCATTGCATTTTTTTATAAAAGCGTTTCTAGTTGTTTGTTTAGATATGTTGTTTTCTTTATTACTTGAGATTGTATAAAGGTATGAAGTCCTAATCTTGAGCGGAGCCGTCGCGTCGATGTAAAAATTGATTGATTTTATGTTATGAAAATGACCATAGCCACTCTCTAATATACATATGTTTATAAAGTGATACTTTCTTTCAAGTCGAACAAAAAAATACTCAGATAGATAAAGACCGCCTCGGTAATCTAGTGATCACACGCCTGAATACCGTACCAGAGATTGTGGGTCCAATGACACCAAACGAACGTATCGAATGGCATTACATACTTCATATTCTGAAGCTGGTAAAGAAATTTACTTTGAAATAAATATGGAAGCCGAGAAGCCCGAGACAGGCAGCAATCGAACGTTTTGCTTATGGGCGTTATAAAAATATGCCAATAATTTATGTATGTGAAAAAGACTTTATTTAATATTTTGTTGGTGATAATTACTCAATCTTACGTAATTCTATGATATGCTAAGCGCATATTTGTAATTTATAATATAAAGAAAACATGATAAAGCTAAATACATATACAAAGGGGTTGCGTTTTTGTTTCAAGTCGAAGCTTTTGTAATAATTTTTAAATGAGAGCTACCCGGACGCTGTCTCCATCAGCAACAATCTTTTCTGCTGTACGTTGGCTTGATTGTCGCCCAGTCCTTGCTTTATCTCTCAGTGTATGCAGATCTAAACTTAAATGACGGCCAAACAAAATCGACCTGAAACATAAAACGCACCCTGCACATATACACTTGTACTATTATATAAATTACCAACAATGTTATAAAATTTATAAGCGCAAAAAAATTAAAGCAAAAGTGGCAGAGAAAAATAATATTAATACGACATTTAGCATATACCTATTATTAAATAAAAACCATATATAAGTACATATATACATATAAATAAATTACGATGGCATTCGAAAGAAAGAAAATAACAATAAAAATGATATAAATAATATAAAACACACAAACACATACAAATCGTTTCAAAATGTTGTATTTGAGGATTAATAAATGAAAATTCAAAAGAAAAAACCATTGACGTAGTTCATTTCGCTTGAGTTTTCGTTTTGCAGCAGAATAAACCAACAACCATAGAAGTTTTTCTCACAGTCATTTATTCATATGATCCTCTAGTAATATATTTTTATGGATTATTTTATTTCTTCAAATTGATGCCAGAAACAGAAAAGAGCCACTCATTTTTATAAGGAGCGTAAGGAGCATTTTGTGGAAATACTTTGTACTTATGGGCGCCATCGAAGCGCGGTATCTGGGCTAACCAAACTCACGAAATTATGAGCGTCAGGCGATTCGTCTAATTAGGTGGCATCGAGGCGAGAAAATTTTGTGGCTTAACAGTTGTCAACTCTGATTCGTTTAGATTCACTGAAAGTAAACATTTCTGAAGTTGTTCAGTTTTCCTTGCCCATAATTTCTGGGATAAGCAGGTCATGGTAGCTTACAGGCAATGGCGAATAATACAATTTTTACATTGCTTCCAAGTCTTCTGTACATTTGCGCAGGCTGTGAAGAAAATACGATATTTCGTACAGCAAAATAGAAAACTCCAACGACGAACTCAACTTTTAAAGCATTTTAAGTTTTTAATTGCTTTTAGAAACAGATAGTGAATTTCTTACGTACAGCATTAGCAACAATTTTGATAATCATAAAACCCTATTGTTATCATAGGAGAGACCAGAATTCTGAGTGTCACTAAAAAGTGACCAACACAAGTAAAGATTCGCCCATCAAATTTTTACCAAGCATTGTTGTTGTTGTTTTTCCTTGAAAATCAAAGTTTTGTCCGTTCATATACAGTGCAATTATTTCAGACAACTTATTCACTTGCACTTCTGATCGCTGTTCTATTGTTTTCTTCCCATTATTTTCCAAAAATAAAATATAAAACCATTAAAATACATGCAAATATTTGAATATAAAGTTGACAGTAATCAACGCGTTCTACTCTCATCGTTTGCTTGAATTAACACGGCGATTTTACGGCGATTTTACGGCGATCTTTCTCGCCGTTTTTTCTGTTGCGAGGGAGGAGAAACGCATAAAAATAGAAGATTAAGAAATAAATGCACTGTCATTGCAATCATAAAGTAATATTTGTTAAATGTTTCAAACGCAAAATATAATATATATTGATCCCCTCCACCAAATTTTGTTGGGTGCACCGCGCCACTGCTATGTTTTTCGCACGACTTTCAGTTAATACTTTTACGAAAATGCACATTTTCTAAGCCATTTGACATAGTTTGAAGCAAAGCAATCAATGCCATTGGTCAGGTTCACGACCAAGCTGTTAAAGCCTTCATTTCGAGAAGCTTCAACCTCGGTTTTCAATTGAAAGAGACGCATACATTAAGATCGATTAAATAGCCGGGCACTAGAGGCTGGCAGCCGGCGGCCCGGCTGACACACAGACTATGTATGTATGTATGCAATTCTGAACAACTTCAAAGGCAAAGTTGGAAGCTATTGAATTTTTTATTACACAAAAATTTATAATAAATCGAGTGAGCTTGTATGCACTTGCTCATGTGTAGGATTGTACATACATACATATCGTTAACACTCGCGTATCAATTGCCGAAAGCAGGTCGTGGCAGGGGGGACAGCCAGCCGATACCCCTAGAACTGCGAAACTATAGATTTTTTAAAGACGAATATTAGCGCCCTCATCAATGCTACAAATTCTTTATATTATGTCAGGTTTTCTGTTTTGACTCCAAAAATAGTAACAAAATTAGTAAAGTAAGAAACGTTCTACACACCGTTTCCTAAAAAGCTTACATACAATTTTTGAAAGTTACAACAACATTTCCAAACTAACATCTTAGGAAAAAATTTCAGAATTGTATCATAAATTTCCATCAATTTAGACTTTCCCAGTCAACAGTTAGCAGCCCTTCCAACGAAATCTTGCATACGCACATGCGCATATCTACAAACAAGCGTACAAAAAGAGCAAAACCAGACGAAACAAATTGTTCAAAAAATTTACATAAGTTTAATTAAAATGTGTAAAGTTATGGCAATTTTTAAAAAACTCGAACATTGAACTGAAAGATGCTTAAATCAATTTCAAAGTAATGAACAAAATAATTATATAGTCTGTAAGAATTTACTTCTGTAGACTGAAATACTAAATAAATAAATAAAAAATATATTGGATTGATGCAGTTGAAACGTGAAACACGGGATTTGTATAATTACGCAGTTGAAGTCGGCGACCTCCAAGTTTTCATCGATAATTTTTGATGTTAGAATGAGCACTTTCATGAATATCATCGTTTTGTGATATATCCAATTGCTGTATAAAATATATTTGCTAAAAAGTTTTGTATTATTACAAAGTTTTAAATATGAACAAATTGCTAAAGGTACAATTGAGCATTTTGAAATTTCCCCTTACACCTTTAATACTCTGAAATTTACGCAAATTTTATTATTTGTAGTTGCTGGCTGAATTTTTTCGGTTTTTTAATTTTGCGATTCTTGAAATCTTGAATATTGATTTAAGCGCAGCTAGTCAGTAATCATGATGCTTTGGTATGCAAAGGTTATCTGAAACATTTTGAATTGATGTCAGTTTAGCACACAATGTAACAAAAATACACCAAAGAATTTCATCTGAGATAAAAGATTTCAGTAATTTATGTACATATTTTTCCATGGGGAACATTTCTTGCGCAGAGAGCATAATAGTTCTCACAACGTTTAATGTAATTAAAATAATTGTAACAGAATATTTTCAATTGCGATCTAAAAAAATGAAAAGAGTATAGCTGAGGAAAAAGGAAAATGCAATAATTCAAAAATTGTTTAGTTCAATGCAAACAGCTTTGCTTCTGACATCGAGCCTGTATCTATATAAGATTATTTTTCATCATTATTTCTTTAAAAGCCTAAAGCAGCGATCTTTTTCAAGCTTAACCCTTAGATTGCATGAAAACAAGAGCTGACCCAGCAAAACGCACTTCAGATACGTTATCTGGGGCTTCGATTTATTTTTAAATGGAAGGTTTTATCTCAGATTAACATCCTTGTTGCACAGTGTAATGATTGATATGTTTGAGTTTATAAACGCCTTTTGATTTATCCGGAAAGCTGACGCATTACAATTTCCTCACAATAGGCACATTCTTAAGAAGCGCACTTTGGGAGTATGCATTTTTTGTTACACACGTTACACTCAACAACAAATTGAGAACAAATTTCTGTTGTTCAATTGAAAATTTGTGAGCTTAGTGATTGTTCTTTCGAAAAAAGCAGTATCGAACAGTGTTATCGGTCTCACAATTCAAAAGGTCACTTACTTCGTTCAAATAACTACAAAAGAACAATTTTGAATACGTTGAAAAATATTGGCACATTTTTTCCATTTCATATGTATGTATGTATGTATGTATGTATGTATGTATGTATGTATATTATTTGAGTTCGCATATCTCCAAATGAAGCGTATCAATTAAGTTTCAAATTGCTACGAAATTAATACTGCTACTGCAATTTGTGTTTATTTGAATTGTCATTCAGATTCAAAAAAAAGCCAAAAAGATTTCTGCGATTTCAGGTCTACAAGGCAAAAATCAGAAAAACTCATCAGCGACATCAAAACGTGATTTTTCCAAATGTAAAAAAACTCATCAGACTCTTTTGCTCGCAGCTAATGTACATACACATGTACATACGTATGTGCCGAGTAAGTACGTTGTTTGTCAATCAAAATCACATACTACAAAAGTTAACGAATTTTGTACAAAAGTTGTGTAAAATCGTTTGAGAAGAGTTGAGAATTGAGAAGAAGAATCTGCGCTGTGCAAATCGAATGTGCAAATAATATGCACGAATGCAATGCAAACTGATTTATATAGAATCGGTAGACATTTACAACAACAACAACAACAAGAATAACAAAAACAAAAACCCAAAATAAACATGCAATCCTGCAGTGAAGCACTTGGCTCGGCGGCTGGTGGCATGTCAATACCGAAAGATAATCGCCCGCAGCAGACCAGAGCCAGCTTCGAGCATGGCCTGGAGTTCAGGTTCTTCCGCTCACATTAGGTCGAGCCGACACTAAAGTCCAATAAGTCGAGAATGCCACAACCAGAGGTGCCAAGTAGCAGCAAATTTTTGTATTTTCGTGGCAACGCGAAGCTCAAGAAAAGCGCATATGCCATCTTAAAAGTAATACAATATTTTTTTTAAAATTATTAATATAGTAATATCTGTGGTCATATGCAATAACGACTTAAGTCGAAAACAACTGTTTCGAGAAAATGCAATTCGAAATTTGAAATGCACATAAGTGCATGTACATAAGTGCATGTGTTTTTTTTAAATAACTTTTTTTCTGAGATGGGTACAGATACCGGGGTTTGAACAAAATATGCGCATCAACGTCAGGAATACAGTGGTAACGTCAACTCAATTTCGTCTTAAGTCGACTTAAGTCGTTATTGCTTTTGACCACAGATATATAAAGCTATTTTTCTTGCGACTACTTTCTTGGTTGTTTTTTATTTGAATTGAATAAGTTTTATTTTTAAATTTGACTATTATTTCCTTGAGTGCATGTATATTATTGGATAATATAATTTTTTCGCATAAAACCAACTTATCGCATTAAAATCTTATTTGAAACAGCAGTAGAAGATACTGATCTTTTCCTGAAATTTCCTTTATTAAATACTGTATTCAATTCTTTTAATTCAAATACTTGCATTAAATAAAAGCATATCAATATCCAAATTCTTATTGTACTTTAGAGTAGGAGAGTTGAGTGTACATATGTATGTACTTACATATATAAAGGCATAACATTTATTCCACTTTCTACTACTTTCTCACTAATGTATGGGTATAATCCTTTCTTAACAAACAAGAGCTGGTTTATCGAAAAATACAAATAATGTTGAGAGTATTTGGTACTTATTTGTTTAAAAACTGAATAATTGTAACTGCACTGGTACTTGTATTTACAGCTTAAGCCTTCAGACTTTTGAAACATATATTTATAGAAAGGTTAAATACATTTGTGCATCATGTGCATACATATACATACATATCTTACTTAAAAGTACTACAATTTCTTTAGACTCAATTATATCAATCTTGGTTCAATTTCGATCAATCGCTCATCGCTCTGAGGCGAGAAGTTCACGTTCAAAGTATTGCTTGGCATCTCTGGCTACGATTAGTAAGCGCGCTTAGCCGTTTTTGAGCTGTTTTCCAAAATCGCTCAAAACACTTCACAGCTATAAAGCAACTAAGCGCCAAATGCGGCTCAAACGCTTTTCAGCCGCGCTTGTTTTTCAGTTCATTTCAGTGCGGTTTGAATTCTCAACGCGAGCGGTTGAGCTTGAAAAAGCAAATGGAATCGCAAAGGGAAACGGCCACATAAATCAGAAAGCATAGAAATTTTCGAAATATTTCGAAGAATCAATAAGGAAATGAGAATTGAAAGTATTAACGTGCATGCGCTTGAAAAAATACTAAAGTGTTAAATATTTAAACGCAACGAAACGAAACGAAAAAAGTGCAAATTGAAGATAAATTAAGATTTAAAAAAAGTTAAATAAAAGTGCTCCTCGTGCGGGCGAGCGCTCGCAAAAGGCAGAACAGAACGCTCCTCAGACTAAATAAATATTCAAATTTTACGCGTGGCGGAGCGAAAACAGTTGGAAGTACACAAATTCAGCATGCAGAAAGCGTACGCACCAAAACTGCTGCTGTTGCTGAGCATGTTGGGGGCGAGTGTTGCCGCTGCTGCTGCCAACACAGAGCATTCCTTGGTTGCAGAGCCGAAGGCGCCAAACATGGCTGCTGCCGACACAGCAGGTGCCGGCGGTGGCGCGATTTTAACTGCTACGGCATTGGACTTGTTCGCCAAAAGTTTGAAGCACATCAAGGACACAAAATGTCGCAGCGATCTGAATGCAACACTGCGTGGCATTGTTGCAGCAGAGCCTTGGGCCGTGGCAAGTAAGTCAACATGCACCTTATTCGACCAAAACTGTACATACAATAATTCCGTATGTTTAAAGTTTAAATATAAAAACCGAATCTCTACACCTTTTCCAATTGAAAATGAGAAAAGGCAAAATTTGAAATTCAAAAATATAAATTGTAAATAAGAAGCTAGTAAGTTTGAAATGAAAAGTGCTTAATTGAAAATGAAAAAGTTAATTTTAAACCAGAAATGGTTAAATGCCAACGAAAATAGTAAATTGAAAAAGAGAAAAGTGAAATATGAATTAGAATAGTAAGCTTTAAATGCACAAAGATAAATTCGAAATGAGAGAAGCCACATTGAAATTGAGGAAATTCAAGTTGAAATAAAGAACATTTAAATTGAAATTGAGAAAGGGAGAATCGATACTAAGAATAATAAATTGAAATCGAGAAAAGAAAATTGTATATCAGCACCTGAAGTTGCACTATTTTCCGTTCAAATTTTCTATTCTAAATTTCTATTTATATTTTCTCAAATTTGATTAAGATTTTCACATTTCCAATTTTCTACTATCATTTCCTTTTTAACTACTATTATTAGCATCAACTTTATCTATTCTTAATTTGCCTGTTCTCCTTTCGAATTTTCTTTTTATGATTTCAAATTCTCTTTCAATTTCAATTTACGTTTTCTGATTTCTTTTTCTCATTTGAAACTTACTTTTCCGAATTAATCTTTTCTCATTTTCAATTGATTATTCCGATTGTTAATTTTCAATTAATATATTTTCAATTGCAATTGAAAATGGTGTAAAGTTTTGAAGGAGAAATGTAAAGTATAGAAGAAAGTCAGAGCAGTTAGAAAGGATACGAAATTGGTGGGTAACGTAGGTGCTAGAGGGGGGCGCCTGACAGTCAAATTGAAAGTGCTTGTCCCTTCAAATTTATAGCGAAAGGGAGAATTTGAATTTGGTGTTGTAAAAGGTATAATTAAATTGTATTTTAAAAATTTTGTTAGAAAGCTTTCTATGGGAAATTGCTTGAATATGATTAAACTGTGTCACTATGAGCTTGAAGCAAATAAATGGAGCAATATTTTCAATTAAGCAAAATTAAAATTTGCTCTCGAAAGTCTTCATAAAAGTTTACTAAAAATTTGCTCATTATCTGACTTTACACTTCCTTTTATTTAAATGAAGATTAAATTAAGTGGTCTGCTGTTTTGAATATAGACCAGCGAGCATGCTGAATGAGTTCGAAAAAGCGGCCTTCAATACAAGAAGAGCTGCTTTAGTAAGTAGCAAGGAAGTAGATAAACCAAACGCGTTTGACCAATAATTGCTATTTCCAAACATGTTTCAAATAAAAGCACTTCAAATCTTATGAATTTTCCATAAAATTAATTATAAAATGAATAGCTCAATCGCTTTGAATAACTTGCACATTTATATAATTTCCATTCAAAAAAGAACATGATTCCATTCGACCTTGTTAAAATAAAGAATGCGCCAGTAGAGCGACAATATTTTTTGCAAATATTTCTATTCTAAATATAAAGCGGGGTGCAGAGGAACTGTGGAATGCCAACAGTGGATATTGTTGTCGGCTTTAGGAAGCCGTCAATTCTAGGAAATTATTTATTTGTGCAAAATTTGATAAATTAATTTAAGTGATTTGCTTCTGTCTCATGCTACGCGTATTTGCCAAAATTAAACGATCAATGAACTCATACGACGATAACTTTGTTTGATTGTTTGAGCGTTTCTTCAAAATTTTGCCCCACACTCATGAAAATTAACATAAATAAACAACGATTGGAACTAGTCTTCATTTGTTGCCAAATAAGCAACGAAAGTGTTGATTATACAATAAAAACAAGCTGAAAGCGAAATGTTGACTATTTTAAGATTGAATTAAATTTGTTGTGTAATTTGCATTTTATGCCCACCAATTGCAAAAATTCAAAAAACCTTTTCTTCATCTTTTGCATTTGAAATTCAGCTATCTCCGACTATTCAGTTTTACAGCACCTCCAAAGATGTAAGAGCATGTGAGTTCGTTGGAAAACAGATTTTTCTGTGTGTTGTTTTTCAACAAATTGTAAATATTGGTATTATTGAAAATATAAATTTAAAGTATGTACTGTAAAGTGTGTGGCCGGCCACTTGGGAAGTTGTTTTAATATTCTCAAATAGTTTGTCAATAAAACAGGAACTTGTTATAAGCTTTATTTGAAACTTCGAGGGAGAGTGCCTTTCCTTATTGGCTTGAAGATGTATTTAACACTGTCTCGTCAGATAACTTCAAGCGAAAAGTTATGATCTTCTGAATAGGCTAATTGTTTTCGCACATAAAATCATACCTATGTACATATGTATTACATGCATGTGTATGCATACTCGTATTGTATATATCAAGCTTTTAGAATGTTTCTTGTAGAAAGTAGTAAAAAAAACTTGTTTCGATCGAAGTCAATAAAAATGACAATGGCTAAGAAGTGGTTAAAGTATAAATTAACAGGCTAAATTTGTCAGTTCTATTTTTATCTGCCTAAAATATTGTGCCTTGAAAAGTATTGCACCAAGTGTTAATAATTAATTCTTTGATTAATAACTGAAAACAAAGACTTAAAATTATGTGCTCACTGAATGAACTGTAGATCGCAGATGTCGCTGTTGTACCTTGAATTCGTAATCATAAGTAATATGGAAATTATTGCTCTAGCACCTATGTAGAAGGTATTCGATGCGAGGTGTGAGCGCTAGCGTAGAAGAAGGAATCCGAATCTCAGGTAGAGGTACCAAATAGATGAAGCGTTCTTAAAGAAGCTTGGAATTAGGGCCTGCAGAAGGCGCGCGCAAAGCAGCGGCAGCTGGAGAGCGCTGATACGTGAGATATAGAATTGTAGCAGGTTCTAATGCCATGTAAGTATGTAGTATGTAATAAAAAACTGTGCAAATTTTCGGATAAATCTAACCCAATAAGTGTTGTTTTTGTGTTGCCATTCAAATTAATCTCGTACGTTTTCCTTGTTATGAAGCTATCGGTTTGCATAGTTGATATAATGAATGTAAGGTTTGTTATCAATGGCTCCCGTCTTCTTGTAAACATAGCATTTTCAAATAATTATGAACGCTCTTACTTCAAGCTTAATATCGAAGATAAGCCTGGAGAAAGGCACTTGGAA